>JAWPHD010026030.1:0-14450 GCA_037043455.1 Cyrtodaria siliqua | reverse complement strand
ATATATGTGTAAAAACTGAATATACATGCGTAAGAACTGAACATATATGCGTAAGAACTGAATATATATGCGTAAGAACTGAATATATATGCGTAAGAACTGAATATATATGTGTAAGAACTGAATATATTGCGTAAGAACTTAATATATATGCGTAAGAACTGAATATATATGTGTAAGAACTGAATATATATGTGTAAGAACTGAATATACATGCGTAAGAACTGAATATATATGTGTAAGAACTGAATATATATGTGTAAGAACTGAATATACATGCGTAAGAACTGAACATATATGCGTAAGAACTGAATATATATGCGTAAGTACTGAATATATATGCGTAAGAACTGAATATATATGCGTAAGAACTGAATATATATGCCTAAAAACTGAATATTGATGCGTAAGAACTGAATATATATGCGTAAGAACTGAATATATATGCGTAAGAACTGAATATATATGCGTAAGTACTGAAAATGTATGCGTAAGAACTGAATATACATGTGTAAGAACTGAAAATATATGTGTAAGAACTGAATATATATATGTAAGAAATGAATATATATGCGTAAGAAGTGAATATATATGCGTAAGAACTGAATATATATGCGTAAGAACTGTATATATGCGTAAGAACTGAATATATATGCATAAGAACGGAATACATATGAGTAAGAACTGAATATATGCATAAGAACTGAATATATATGCGTAAGAAATGAATATATATGTGTAAGAACTAAATATATATGTGTAAGAACTGAATATATATGGTTAAGAACTGAATATATATGTGTAAGAACTGAATATATATGTGTAAGAACTGAATATATATGCGTAAGAACTGAATATATATGTGTAAGAACTGAATATATATGTGTAAGAACTGAATATACATGCGTAAGAACTGAACATATATGCGTAAGAACTGAATACATATGCGTAAGAACTGAATATATATGCGTAAGAACTGAATATATATGCGTAAGAACTGAATATATATGCCTAAAAACTGAATATTGATGCGTAAGAACTGAATATATATGCGTAAGAACTGAATATATATGCGTAAGAACTGAATATATATGCGTAAGTACTGAAAATGTATGCGTAAATACTGAATATACATGTGTAAGAACTGAAAATATATGTGTAAGAACTGAATATATATATGTAAGAAATGAATATATATGCGTAAGAAGTGAATATATATGCGTAAGAACTGAATATATATGCGTAAGAACTGTATATATGCGTAAGAACTGAATATATATGCATAAGAACGGAATATATATGAGTAAGAACTGAATATATGCATAAGAACTGAATATATATGCGTAAGAACTGAATATATATGTGTAAGAACTAAATATATATGTGTAAGAACTGAATATATATGGTTAAGAACTGAATATATATGTGTAAGAACTGAATATATATGTGTAAGAACTGAATATATATGCGTAAGAACGGAATATATATGCGTAAGTACTGAATATATATGTGTAAGAACTGAATATATATGCGTAAGAACTGAATATATATGCGTAAGAACTGAAAATATATGTGTAAGAACTGAATATATATGCCTAAGAACTGAATATATATGAGTAAGAACTGAATATATATGCGTAAGAACTGAATATATATGCGTAAGAACTGAATATATCTGCGTAAGAACTGAAAATATATGCGTTAGAACTGAATATGTATGCGTAAGAACTGAATATATATTTGTAAGAACTGAATATATATATGTAAGAACTGAATATACATGCGTAAGAACTCAATATATATGCATAAGAACGGAATATATACGTCAGAACTGAATATTTATGCGTAAGAACTGAAAATATTTGCGTATATATAAGAACTGAATATATGCGTAAGAACTGATTATATATGCGTAAAAACTGAATATATATGAGTAAGAACGGAATATATATGCGTAAGAACGGAATATATATGCGTAAGAACGGAATATATATATGTGTAAGAACTGAATATATATGCGTAAGAACTGAATATATATGTGTAAGATATATGCGTAAGAACTGAATATATATGTGTAAGAACTGAATATATATGCGTAGGAACTGAAAATATATGCGTAAGAACTGAATATATATGCGTAAGAACTAAATATATATGAGTAGGAACTGAATATATATGCGTAAGAACTGAATATGTATGCGTAAGAACTGAATATATATGTGTAAGAACTGAATATATATGCGTAAGAACTGAATATATATGCGTAAGAACTGAAAATATATGTGTAAGAACTTAATATATATGCCTAAGAACTGAATATATATGAGTAAGAACTGAATATATATGCGTAAGAACTGAATATATATGCGTAAGAACTGAATATATATGCGTAAGAACTGAAAATATATGCGTTAGAACTGAATATGTATGCGTAAGAACTGAATATAAATTTGTAAGAACTGAATATATATATGTTTGAACTGAATATACATGCGTAAGTACTCAATATATATGCATAAGAACGGAATATATACGTCAGAACTGAATATTTATGCGTAAGAACTGAATATATATGCGTATATATAAGAACTGAATATATGCGTAAGAACTGATTATATATGCGTAAAAACTGAATATATATGAGTAAGAACGGAATATATATGCCATAGAACTGAATATATGTGCGTAAGAACTGAATATATATGCGTAAGATCTGAATATATATGTGTAAGAACTGAATATATATGCGTAAGAACGGAATATATATGCGTAAGAACTGAATATATATGTGTAAGAACTGAATATATTGCGTAAGAACTGAATATATATGCGTAAGAACTGAATATATATGCGTAAGAACTGAATATATATGCGTAAGAACTGAAATATATGTGTGAGAACTGAATATATATATGTAAGAAATGAATATATATGCGTAAGAAGTGAATATATATGCATAAGAACTGAATATATATGCGTAAGATCTGAATATATATGCGTAAGAACTGAATATATATGCCTTAGAACTGAATATATATGCGTAAGAACTGAATATATATGCGTAAGATCTGATTATATATGTGTAAGAACTGAATATATTATGCGTAAGAACGGAATATATATGCGTAAGAACTGAATATATATGCGTAAGAACTGAATATATATGTGTAAGAACTGAATATATATGTGTAAGAACTGAATATACATGCGTAAGAACTGAACATATATGCGTAAGAACTGAATATATATGCGTAAGAACTGAATATATATGCGTAAGAACTGGATATATATGCGTAAGAACTGAATATATATGCCTAAAAACTGAATATTGATGCGTAAGAACTGAATATATATGCGTAAGAACTGAATATATATGCGTAAGAACTGAATATATATGCGTAAGTACTGAAAATGTATGCGTAAGAACTGAATATACATGTGTAAGAACTGAAAATATATGTGTAAGAACTGAATATAT
The DNA here is from genome assembly GCA_037043455.1 of Cyrtodaria siliqua. Taxonomy (NCBI): domain Eukaryota; kingdom Metazoa; phylum Mollusca; class Bivalvia; order Adapedonta; family Hiatellidae; genus Cyrtodaria; species Cyrtodaria siliqua. Next base: position 10,972 of record JAWPHD010026030.1, on the reverse strand, counting down.
ATATGTAAGAAATGAATATATATGCGTAAGAAGTGAATATATATGCGTAAGAACTGAATATATATGCGTAAGAACTGTATATATGCGTAAGAACTGAATATATATGCATAAGAACGGAATATATATGAGTAAGAACTGAATATATGCGTAAGAACTGAATATATATGTGTAAGAACTGAATATATATGTGTAAGAACTAAATATATATGTGTAAGAACTGAATATATATGGTTAAGAACTGAATATATATGTGTAAGAACTGAATATATATGTGTAAGAACTGAATATATATGCGTAAGAACGGAATATATATGCGTAAGAACTGAATATATATGTGTAAGAACTGAATATATATGCGTAAGAACTGATTATATATGCGTAAGAACTGAAAATATATGTGTAAGAACTGAATATATATGCCTAAGAACTGAATATATATGAGTAAGAACTGAATATATATGCGTAAGAACTGAATATATATGCGTAAGAACTGAATATATATGCGTAAGAACTGAAAATATATGCGTTAGAACTGAATATGTATGCGTAAGAACTGAATATATATTTGTAAGAACTGAATATATGTAAGAACTGAATATACATGCGTAAGAACTCAATATATATGCATAAGAACGGAATATATATGTCACAGGGCGGGAATAAAATATAAAGAGAAACTTGAATTGAGAGAAGCAGAATTAGTTGTAAAAGAAAAGGCATTAGAGAAGAAGAGGCAAGAAAGAGCAAAGTTACGAGATATTACGAAAGAAGAAGTAAAGCTAAGAAAGAAAGAGGAAGAAATAATAAAACGTGAAAAGGCCTTGAAAAATGATAGCACGTCATCAGAGGAAGGAACTGGTAGTAGTAATAAGCATTTACAGTTTGTGAAATTTTCATGCTTTTCGGGAGAAGAATCGAAACCAAAGACAGAAGTTTCCTATGAAGAGTGGAAGTATGAAGTTAACTGCCTAAAACAAGAGAAAGCTGTTGCAAGATATTTGATAGCACAGGCAATAAGAAAATCATTGCGAGGCCAAGCGAAAAGGGTATTACTTCCGTTAGGAACAACAGCTCGTGTAGACACTATGCTGGGAAAGCTGGAAGGAGTATTTGGTGTTGTTGCTACTGGTGAAACTATTTTGTCAGAATTTTATACAGCTAAGCAGAAACAAGAAGAATCAGTTACGGCGTGGGGCCTTAGACTGGAAGAAATATTACAAAAAGCAGTCGATAAGAATCACATAAAGGAAGCAGCAAAGAACGAAATGTTGAGAACAAAGTTCTGGAGGTACTTACGTAGTGAACGATTAAAGAACGCTACTAGAACGATTTTCGAGAGAACCAAGACTATGAAACGCTGATTAAGGAAGTAAGATCAGAGGAATATGAGATGAAGATAGCGGTACAACATCAACCCACTACGACAGTAACAGATCAAACTCAAAGTAATAAGTTTGATTTGCTCCTGAAAAAGATAGAGAGTTTAGAAAAAGACATGAAAGAATTGAAAACGGAAAGAACAACAGGGCATCCTAGAAGTCCATGGCAAGGACAAAAACATACAAAGAACAACTCCTTCCAACAGGACAACAAAGGCCAGAAACAAACAAAACAAAACGCCAATGAAAATAAGACAGGATAGAAGAACACAGAGAACACAAAAGGAAAATCTTTAAACTAAGGACAGTCCCCAGGCAAGGGCTGGCTGGGGACAAAAAGAAAACATGCTCCGAAACGAAGACAAAGACAAAATTGTTTGAAAGACTTGTGGGACATGCAAATGAATCCAGTGTAACGTTTTGTGGAGTAGAAACGCGGGCCTTGATAGATAGCGGTTCCATGGTGACTACAGCTTCAGAAGAATTTTACCACTCCTAAGATCCAAAACCCGAACTTCATCCATTAGATGAGTTTGACTTGAATCTTCAGGGTGCCAATGGTAACTGTATCGATTATCTTGGGTACATTGAAGGAAGTATATACATTCCATTTCAAGGCCAAGACGAAATATACGTACCAGTGCTGATAGTACCTACTTGGGAATATAATGTTGACGTTCAAGTAGTAATTGGAACTAACATTATACGAATCTGTCAGACAAACTGCAAGGATACAAATCGAGTTCCTGCTGAATGGGATAGTGCTTTCATAGCGTAACAAAGCGGGTTTGCTGGAAAAGTTAGAGCTACCAACAAGAAAACCATCGAACTCCAGCCTATGGAAAGTAAGATCATATCAGGGTTCGTTCGGAAGACTAAAAACATACAAGCTGCAGTTACAGAGAGTAGTGCTAATTCTTCTTGTAAGATTAGAGCATGTCCAAGAGTGGTGTCTTTGGAGAAAACATCGACATATCAACGAATACCGGTGAAGATTTTTAATATGTCTGCAAAAATAGTTAACATCAAGCCCAATGACATCCTGTGTGAACTTCAAGAAGTGAACGTGTTGCGAACGGTCGATCCAATAACAACTAAAAAGACATCAGATAACACAAAGACAACCACGGTCTCCAGTCAAACTGTTCATGACCAACATAACAAGAAACAAAAAGACTCACCCGAACTAAACTTGGACGAATCTAAACTTACAGAAAGGCAGAAAATAACAGTTAAAAGCTTCCTTTCCAAATGGACATCGATATTCTCATCAAGTATAACGGATTTAGGATCCTGCAATCTAACAAAACACAAAATTAATCTGCAAGATGAACAACCTTTTAAAGATCCTCATAGAAGGATTGCTCCGGCACTCTTTCAGGAAATCAGAGAACATCTTGCTGAGATGAAAGAAGCTGGAGTTATTCGAAATAGCAGCAGTCCATTTGCCTCTAACGTGGTGGTAGTAAGAAAAAAAGACGGCAGTATTCGCTTCTGTGTCGACTACCGGAAGCTGAATAACAGGACTATCAAGGATGCCTATGCCATTCCACGAGTTGAAGATTCATTACATCTTCTAGCTGGGGCCAAGTATTTTACAAAACTTGACCTACGGAGTGGCTATTGGCAGATCGAACTAGAGGAAGAAGACAAACAGAAGACGGCATTTCAAGTAGGGACACTTGGCTTTTACGAATTCAACAGAATGCCATTTGGTTTATGCAATGCGCCTGCAACATTTCAGCGAGTGATGGAAAGGTGTATGGGAGATATAAATCTTCGAGATTGTCTAATATATCTTGACGATATATTAATATTTTCCAGCACCTTTGAAGAGCACGTCGATCGTTTAGAGGCAGTTTTCGAGAGACTTCAGGAACATCAGCTGAAACTAAAAGCATCCAAATGCGAATTCTTTCAATCAAGTGTTTCCTATCTTGGTCACATCGTCTCGGAAGATGGCATATCCACTGACCCGGAAAAGTTACAAGCAATCCAAACATGGCCTCTGCCTAAGTCAGTAAAGGATGTGCGAGCATTTCTCGGATTCACAGGGTATTACAGGCGGTTTATCAAGGATTTTTCCAAGATTGCTCGACCATTAAATGACCTTCTAATAGGATATTCAACTACTAGCGTTAAGCAGAAAGGAAAGAAAGGAAAGCCTAATCCAAAAGCCTTCATCTGGACAGATAGTCAGCAAATCGCATTCGATACACTGATCAAGAAACTGACAAACCCACCGATCCTTGCGTACGCTGATTATGCACAGCCGTTTAAACTGCATACAGATGCAAGCGGAACAGGACTTGGTGCGGTACTCTACCAGAACCAGAATGGACAGGATCGTGCTGTGGCATATGCTAGCCGCAGTTTAAAGCCATCAGAAAGGAACTATCCGGCACATAAACTCGAGTTTTTAGCCCTTAAGTGGGCAGTTGTGGATAAGTTCCACGACTATCTTTATGGCGCTGGTAGCTTCGAGGTAGTATCGGATAATAATCCACTGACTTATGTCCTCACCACTGCGAAACTTGATGCCACGGGCCAGCGATGGATTTCTGAGTTGTCAAACTACAACTTCAACATCAGGTATCGAAGTGGAAAACAAAATTCGGACGCAGATGGTCTTTCTAGGCGGCATGATTCCGATGAACATGAGGATATTTTCCCTGAGTTGCTTAAGGCTCTGTCTCATTCAACTATGTGGTAGTGTCTGAAATGCCTTTGGCGGAATGCCTTGTTGTCACTAACACCACAAAGTTGTCAGACGATCAGGACGAAGACGTTATAAGTGACACATTCCTGGAAGCATCTGCCCTTAAACAACACGACTGGATCAAGGCTCAATCTCAAGATCGGACAATCGCATACGTCATCGATTGTTTGAAGCGAGATCTTGCGCCGTCAAAAACAAGGATGATTGAGCTTCGTCTGGATACACGATATCTCTTCGGCACTAACAAATACCATCTCGATGTATAGGCTAACAGAGGGTACAACGGGACCGAGCCAACAGCTTATTTTACCAGAGCCACTACGTGATCTGGTATTTAGAGCCTACCATGATGATTTAGGTCATCAAGGCAGAGATAGGACATTGTCTCTCATCAAAAGTAGGTTCTATTGGCCTGGCATGGAACAGTTGATCAAAAAAAGAGTTCAACAGTGCGACCGCTGTATTCGACGAAAGATAAAACCATCAAGAGCGGCTGATCTCGTCAACATCACCTCACATTCACCAATGGAACTTGTCTGTATTGACTTTCTGACGTTGGAGAAGTCCAAGGGCGGCTTTGAGAATATACTAGTCATAACTGACCATTTCTCAAGATACGCCCAAGCTATTCCAACTAGGAATCAAACAGCGGCTACAACTGCTCGGGTGTTGTTTGAACAATTCTTCGTTCACTATGGATTCCCCGCAAAGCTGCATAGTGACAAGGGCGCTAACTTCGAATCAGGTGTAATAAAGAAGCTGTGTAAACAAACCGGCATCAAGAAAACCAGGACTACCCCATACCACCCTATGGGTAATGGCATGGTTGAGCGTTTCAACCACACGCTGCTCAACATGCTGGGAACGTTGAGCTCTGAAAAGAAAAATGACTGGAAAGCACATGTTCCTGCGTTGACCCATGCATACAATGCCGCTGTGCACGACAGCACGGGGATGTCACCATTCTACCTGATGTTCGGGCGTCACCCAAGATTAGCTATTGACGCGGCCCTTGGTCTGCCGTCTGATGCGGAAAAGGCACGTTCGTCAGAAGACTATGCAGAAAAGCTCAGAAAACGACTCGCTTTTGCTTATGAAAAAGCTACAGAGGAAGCCAGGAAGAGCACAAAACGCCACAAACGGGTTTATGATGCCAAGGTTCGTCACGCCTGTCTCCATGAAGGTGATAGGGTGTTGGTAAGGAATGTTGGCCTACAAGGAAGACATAAATTGGCAGACGAATGGGAAAGGACCACCTATGTTATTAGACGGCAACCCATTGCAGATATTTGAAGTCTACAAGGAAGGTGACAGGTCACCAAAGAAGAGACTTCTCCATAGGAATATGTTGCTTCCTTTCATGGGCATTCCTTGTTTGGAAAAAGATGAATCTCCGGAACACCATGCAAAGCAGAAGTCGGAAAGCAGTGAAGAATACAGTACATCTGACAGTGATCGTCAGAATAAAAGTGAGTGTTCCGGTAAATACGTCATCCCGATGAGACGTAAACCGGGAGATCCAGCACTGAAGTTACCATCTGTGCCACAGTTACCTGCAGATGACCAACAACGTTCTGAAACATTAACAGAATCTGAAAGCGATGAGGTTGGGAACTTGCGCAGGGGTAACAGGACAAGAAAGCCTCCAGATAGGTTAACTTTCAGGTAAACAATATACCTGAGAAATGGAACGGGAAGGTGTACCTGTTCTAGGAGTTTAGGTTGCAGTGTACGCTGATGAAGTCGTTTTCATATGTATTATGAATTGTTTTTATAGTTAACATACCTTTTGTTTCAGTTGAGATTTCAACACATCATTGCTGAACGGAAAACTGTATATTTTACACTTTTCATGTGCAAAGAAGACAGCCAGTATCTAATCAGACTGTTGTATTTTCAACTTAGGTATTGCTGCACAGACCATAATATTTTCTAATTTCAGGTCAAGGATAATATTCAAATCATGTTTTGTTTACCGTTTGATAATGTCGGGACGTCATTTATTAAAGAGGGGAAGTATGTCACAGGGCGGGAAAATAAATAATAAACTCATTAAAACCTTGCGTCTTTATCTATTCATTTTCCCTTTTAAGTAACATAACACAGGTGACCCTGTTAGAATATATCCTATAGCAATGACATGTTATACACTTATACCTTTACTAATATAATTATGCACGTGCACGCGATAAAGCTATGCTTCGGCGCATTTGCCGTTTAGATATTGAGGAGTAAAGTTATACACTTTACTGGATTGTTTATTTCACATAATAAATATATTATTCATATATTTACAGGTATGTAACATATGTATTATTGTTCATAGTTTTAAGAGAACATGTAATTAGTATTTTGTAATATTGATTGTTAAGAGACTACAAGATACGTAATCCAATTCAGCAATGTGTATGTGTGTGTTTGATGTTTCAATGTTTACCTTTGAACATAAATCATCGTTGTCATTATATTATATACATTATCTTTATTGAGAATGTAATTTGTAACTTCCAATTAAATGACATTTCATTTAATATAGGGCATTTGCCGTTTAGATATTGAGGAGTAAAGTTATACACTTTACTGGATTGTTTATTTCACATAATAAATATATTATTCATATATTTACAGTCTTCTGTGATGTGTATGACACCTGGTTTTGAGAACCCATGTAAGGGGATAATGCAGACAAAATAGCATTGCAAATAGTCACCGCTATACAAACGGTCTGCGAAATATACGTCAGAACTGAATATTTATGCGTTAGAACTGAATATATATGCGTATATATAAGAACTGAATATATGCGTAAGAACTGATTATATATGCGTAAAAACTGAATATATATGAGTAAGAACGGAATATATATGCGTAAGAACGGAATATATATGCGTAAGAACGGAATATATATGTGTAAGAACTGAATATATATGCGTAAGAACTGAATATATATGTGTAAGATATATGCGTAAGAACTGAATATATATGTGTAAGAACTGAATATATATGCGTAAGAACTGAAAATATCTGCGTCAGAACTGAATATATATGCGTAAGAACTGAATATATATGAGTAGGAACTGAATATATATGCGTAAGAACTGAATATGTATGCGTAAGAACTGAATATATATGTGTAAGAACTGAAAATATATGTGTAAGAACTGAATATATATATGTAAGAAATGAATATATATGCGTAAGAAGTGAATATATATGCGCAAGAACTGAATATATATGCGTAAGAACTGTATATATGTGTAAGAACTGAATATATATGCGTAAGAACGGAATATATATCCGTAAGAACTGAATATATGCATAAGAACTGAATATATATGTGTAAGATATATGCGTAAGAACTGAATATATATGTGTAAGAACTGAATATATATGTCTAAGATATATGCGTAAGAACTGAATATATATGTGTAAGAACCGAATATATATGTGTAAGAACTGAATATACATGCGTAAGAACTGAACATATATGCGTAAGAACTGGATATATTTGCGTAAGAATTGAATATATATGCGTAAGAACTGAATATATATGCGTAAGACTGAATATATATGTGTAAGATATATGCGTAAGAACTGAACATATATGTGTAAGAACTGAATATATATTTGTAAGAACTGAATATATGTGTGTAAGAACTGAATATATATGTGTAAGAACTAAATATACATGCGTAAGAACTGAACATATATGCGTTTCTTCTGAATATATATGCGTTTCTTCTGATATATATGCGAAAGAACTGAATATATATGCGTAAGAACTCAATATATATGCGTAAGAACTGAATATATATTCGTAAGAACGGAATATATATGCGGAAGAACTGAATATATGCGTAAGAACGGAATATATATGTGTAAGAAAAGAAAATATATGCGTAAGAACTGAATATATATGCGTAAGAACGGAATATATATGCATAAGAACTGAATATATATGAGTAATAACCGAATATATATGTGTAAGAACTGAATATATATGTGTAAGAACTGAACATATATGTGTAAGAACTGAATATATATGTGTAAGAACTGAATATATGTGTAAGAACTGAATATATGTGTAAGAAATGAATATATATGCGTAAGAACTGAATATATATGCGAAAGAACTGAATATATATGCGTAAGAACTAAATATATATGCGTAAGAACTCAATATATATGCATAAGAACGGAATATATACGTCAGAACTGAATATTTATGCGTAAGAACTCAATATATATGCGTATATATAAGAACTGAATATATGCGTAAGAACTGATTATATATGCGTAAAAACTGAATATATATGAGTAAGAACGGAATATATATGCCATAGAACTGAATATATGCGTAAGAACTGATTATATATGCGTAAAACTGAATATATATGAGTAAGAACGGAATATATATGCGTAAGAACTGAATATATATGCGTAAGAACTCAATATATATGCATAAGAACGGAATATATGCGAAAGAACTGAATATATATGCGTAAGAACTGAATATATATGCGAAAGAACTGAATATATATGCGTAAGAACTCAATATATATGCGTAGGAACTGAATATATATGTGTAAGAACTGAATATATATGCAAAAGAACTGAATATATATGCGTATGAACTGAATATATATGCGTAAGAACTGAATATATATGTGTAAGAACTGAATATATATGCGTAAGAACGGAATATATATGCGTAGGAACTGAATATATATGCGTAAGAACTGAATATATATGTGTAAGAACTGAATATATATGCGTAAGAACGGAATATATATGCGTAGGAACTGAATATATATGCGTAAGAACTGAATATATATGTGTAAGAACTGAATATATATGTGTAAGAACAGAATATATATGTGTAAGAACTGAATATATATGTGTAAGAACTGAATATACATGCGATAGAACTGATCATATATGCGTAGGAACTGAATATATATGCGTAAGAACTGAATATATATGCGGAAGAACTGAATATATGCGTAAGAACTGAATATATATGCCTTACAACTGAATATATATGCGTAAGAACTGAATATATATGCGTAAGAACTGAATATATATGTGTAAGAACTGAATATATATGAGTAAGAACTGAATATATATGCGTAAGAACTCAATATATATGCGTATGAACTGAATATATATGTGTATGAACTGAATATATATGTGTAAGAACTGAATATTCATAGGTAATACCTGAACATATATGCGAAAGAACTGAATATATATGCGTAAGAACTGAATATATATGCCTAAGAACTGAATATATATGCGTAAGAACTGAATATATATGCCTAAGAACTGAATATATATGCGTAAGAACTGAATATATATGCGTAAGAACTGAATATATATGCGTAAGAACTGAATATATATGCGTAAGAACTGAATATATATGCGAAAGAACTGAATATATATGTGTAAGATATATGCGCTAGAACTGAATATATATGTGTAAGAACTGAATATATATGTGTAAGAACTGAATATGTATGTGTAAGAACTGAATATATATGTGTAAGATATACGCGTAAGAACTGAATATATATGTGTAAGAACTGAATATATATGTGTAAGAACTGAATATGTATATGTAAGAACTGAATATATATGTGTAAGAACGGAATATATATGCGAAAGAACTGAATATATATGTGTAAGAACTGAATATGTATGTGTAATATCTGAATATATATGTGTAAGAACGGAATATACATGCGAAAGAACTGAATATATATGCGTAAGAACTGAATATATATGCGTAAGAACTGAAAATATATTCGTAACAACTGAATATATATGCGTAAGAACTAAATATATATTCGTAAAAACGGAATATATATGCGTAAGAACTGAATTTATATGCGTAAGAACGAAATATATATGCGGAAGAACGGAATATATATGTGTAAGAACTGAATATATATGCGTAAAATTGAATATATATGTGTAAGATATATGCGTAAGAACTGAATATATATGTGTAAGAACTGAATATATATGTGTAAGAACTGAATATATATGTGTAAGAACTGAATATATATGCAAAAGAACTGAATATATATGCGTAGGAACTGAATATATATGCGTAGGAACTGAATATATATGTGTAAGAACTGAATATATATGCAAAAGAACTGAATATATATGCGTAAGAACTGAATATATATGCGTAAGAACTGAATATATATGTGTAAGAACTGAATATATATGCGTAAGAACGGAATATATATGCGTAGGAACTGAATATATATGCGTAAGAACTGAATATATATGCGTAAGAACTGAATATATATGTGTAAGAACTGAATATATATGCGTAAGAACGGAATATATATGCGTAGGAACTGAATATATATGCGTAAGAACTGAATATATATGTGTAAGAACTGAATATATATGTGTAAGAACAGAATATATATGTGTAAGAACTGAATATATATGTGTAAGAACTGAATATACATGCGATAGAACTGATCATATATGCGTAGGAACTGAATATATATGCGTAAGAACTAAATATATATGCGGAAGAACTGAATATATGCGTAAGAACTGAATATATATGCCTTACAACTGAATATATATGCGTAAGAACTGAATATATATGCGTAAGAACTGAATATATATGTGTAAGAACTGAATATATATGAGTAAGAACTGAATATATATGCGTAAGAACTCAATATATATGCGTATGAACTGAATATATATGTGTAAGAACTGAATATATATGTGTAAGAACTGAATATATATGCAAAAGAACTGAATATATATGCGTAGGAACTGAATATATATGCGTAGGAACTGAATATATATGTGTAAGAACTGAATATATATGCAAAAGAAC
>JAWPHD010026029.1:0-14450 GCA_037043455.1 Cyrtodaria siliqua | reverse complement strand
AACTTTTATTTGTAGCGACAACTCCTCTGAAACTACTGAATGGATATTCATGAAACTTTACAGAAATGTTGCCCATAAAGTCTAGTTGATCCTAGCAAAAATTCATGTTGATGTGAAATCCAAGATGGCCGCCAAAGCTAAAAATAGAGTTTTAAAATACAAGTTTGTAGCGACTACTTCTTGAAAACTATAAGTGATATTGATATGGGACTTTTTCTAAAATGATCAGCATGACATGATGTTGATCCTTGAAACTTTACAGGAATGTTGCTCTTGATGTCTAATTGATCCTAGCAAAATTTCAGATCTGCCAGAAATTCAAGATGGCCGTCACAGCTAAAAATAGATTTAAAAAAAATAAGTTTGTAGCGACTACTTCTTCAAAACTATAAGTGATATTGATATGGGACTTTTTCTAAAATGATCAGTATGACATGATGTTGGTCCTTGTCGAAAATCGTTTTGATTTGACGTTAAACATGGCTACCAGCGGCCATCTTTGTTTACATAGAGTTATATAATAAAAACTTGTAGCGACTACTCCTCTGAAACTACTTGACGGATTTTCATGAAACTTTACAGGAATGTTGCTCTTAATGTCTAATTGATCCTAGCAAAATTTCAGGTCGGCCGGAAATTCAAGATGGCCGCCACTGTTAAAAATAGATTTTCAAAAAAAAAAACAAGTCTGTAGCGACTACTTCCTGAAATCAAAATCAATCAGTAGAGCTTCAAGGTCATTGACCTCTTGTTTATTTCATTATCTTTTTAATAACTTGACACTTACTTTAAAATTTCTTGTCGGCGCTACTCATCCTAAATGCCTTGTTGAATTTCGCCGAAACTTGGCAGGAAGCATCGGTAAGATGTCTAGTTGTGCATATCACGCTTTTGTTCCAGTTCGCTGATTTTTGACGGAGTTATGGCCCTTTGACATTTTTATTTTAAATTTCTTGTCGGCGCTACTCCTCTTAAACAGCTTGATGGATTTCTACGAAATTTGGCAGGAAGCCTCAGTATGATGTCTAGTTGTGCAAAGCGCGGTATATCAATGAAATCTTGGACAATTTCGAAAACCAGCTAGATCTTGGTAGTAATAACAGAGTTATGGTCCTTGATTTGTTGAAAAATGCTATATTGTATTTTCCCCCCTTTGTTAAATCTATAGGAGAAGAGAGCTATATCTAGCTATATCTAGCTATATCTAGCTATATCTAGCTATATCTATAAGAGCTGTTTTAGCCAGTAGAGCGTCCACAGGCCCTCTTGGGCCTCTTGTTTAGATAGAGTGATAATAGGGAAAACTTGTGGCGACTACTTCTCTGAAACTATTATCATAAGACTTCACAGTTCCCATGGCTGATCAAGCTATCAAAATCTATCAGTAGAGCTTCAAGGTCATTGACCTCTTGTTATTATCTCTACTGGCTAAGTTCGAGAACCAGCAAGATCGGACCAGTAATGGCGGAGTTATGGCTCTTGATTTAGTTAAAAATGCTATATTTTGCCTCTTTAAGACGATAGTCACTCGCTTCATTGATGTTGTAAGAGCCATGATAGCCCTTAGAGCATCCACAGGCCCTCTTGGGCCTCTTGTTATCCGATCTTTAACAAACTTTACCAGATTGTTAATGTCAATGATAGCTCAGGCAAGTTAAAAATGCTATATTTTGCCTCGTGAAGACGATAGGGCCTTCATTTTTCATCCAATCTTTACCAAACTTTACCAGATTGTTAATATCAATGAAAGCTCGGACAGGCTCAAAAACCAGCCATATCGGAATAGTAACAGGAGTTATGGCCCTTGATTTAGTTAAAAATGCTATATTTTGCCTCGTTAACGCGATAGGGGCTTCATTGTTCATCCTATCTTTATCAAACTTTATCAGATTGTTAATGTCGTTGAAAGCTCGAACAAGTTCGTAAACCAGCCATATCGGACCAGCAATAGCGGAGTTGTGGCCCTTGATTTAGTTAAAAATGCTATATTTTGCCTTGTTAAGATGATAGGGGCTTCATTGTTCATCTGATCTTTATCAAACTTTATCGGATTGTTAATATCAATGAAAGCTCAGACAAGTTTGAAAACCAAACATATCGGACCAGTAACAGCTTAGTTATGGCCCTTGATTTAGTTCAAAACGCTATATTTTGCCTCGTTTAGACGAGAGGGCCTTCATTTTTCATCCGATCGTTACCAAACTTTCTTTTTTTTTAATTATTTTTTTTAATTATTAATTTATTTATTTTTTGATTTAGTTTTTTTTTTTTTTTTATTTTAATTGAATTTTTTTTTTTTTCGAGTTTTTTTAAAATTATTTTTAGCTCAACTGATCAGAGATCAGCGGAGCTTATGCCATGGTGCGGCGTCCGTCGTCCGTCTGTCTGTCCGTCTGTCCGTCTGTCTGTCTGTCCGTTAACTTTTATTTGTAGCGACTACTCCTCTGAAACTACTGGATGGATATTCATGAAACTTTACAGAAATGTTGCCCATGAAGTCTAGTTGATCCTAGCAAAAATTCATGTTGATGTGAAATCCAAGATGGCCGCCAAAGCTAAAAATAGAATTTTAAAATACAAGTTTGTAGCGACTACTTCTTGAAAACTATAAGTGATATTGATATGGGACTTTTTCTATAATGATCAGCATTACATGATGTTGGTCCTTGTCAAAAATCGTTTTGATTCGACGTTAAACATGGCTGCCAGTGGCCATCTTTGTTTACATAGAGTTATATAGTAAAACCTTGTAGCGACTACTCCTCTGAAACTACTTGGCGGATTTTCATGAAACTTTACAGGAATGTTGCTGTTGATGTCTAATTGATCCTAGCAAAATTTCAGGTCGGCCAGAAATTCAAGATGGCCACCACAGCTAAAAATAGATTTTTAAAAAATAAGTTTTTTGCGACTACTTCTTGAAAACTATAAGTGATATTGATATGGGACTTTTTCTAAAATGATCAGCATGACATGATGTTGATCCTAGTCGAACATTATTTTGATTCGACGTTAAACATGGCTGCCAGTGGCCATCTTTGTTTACATAGAGTTATATAGTAAAAACTTGTAGCGACTACTCCTCTGAAACTACTTGACGGATGTTCATGAAACTTTACAGGAATGTTGCTGTTGATGTCTTATTGATCCTAGCAAAATTTCAGGCTGGCCGGAAATTCAAGATGGCCGCCACGGCTAAAAATAGATTTTTAAAAAATAAGTTTGTTGCGACTACTTCTTGAAAACTATAAGAGATATTGATATGGGACTTTTTCTAAAATGATCAGCATGACATGATGGTTATATGAGTCGAACATTATTTTGATTCGACGTTAAACATGGCTGCCAGTGGCCATCTTTGTTTACATACAGTTATATAATGAAAACTTGTAGCGACTACTCCTCTGAAACTACTTGACGGCTTTTTAAGAAACTTCCCAGGAATGTTGCTCTTGATGTCTAATTGATCCAAGCAAAATTTCAGGTCGGCCGGAAATTCAAAATGGCCGCCACGGCTAAAAATATATTTTCAAAAAATAAGTTTGTAGCGACTACTTCTTTAAAACTATAAATGATATTGATATGGGACTTTTTCTAAAATGATCAGTATGACATGATGTTGATCCTTGTCAAAAATTAATTTGATTTGACATTAAACATGGCCGGGCCATCTTTGTTTACATATAGTTATATAATAAAAACTTGTAGCAACTACTCCTATGAAACTACTTGATGGATTTTCATGAAACTTCACGGGAATGTTGACTTAGCTATCAAAAACCTATCAGTAGAGCTTCAAGGTCATTGACCTCTTGTTATTTTTTCTTTTTTGTTTTAATATTATTATTTTTCTTTTTTTTTTTGATTATTATTTTTTTAGCTCTACTGATCAGAGATCAGCAGAGATTATGCCGTGGTGCGGCGTCCGTCGTCCTTCTGTCCGTCTGTCCGTCTGTCTGTCCGTAAACTTTTATTTGTAGCGACTTCACAGCTGAAACTACTGGATGGATATTCATGAAACTTTACAGAAATGTTGCCCATAGAGTCTAGTTGATCCTAGCAAAAATTCATGTTGATGTGAAATCCAAGATGGCCGCCAAAGCTAAAAATAGAGTTTTAAAATACAAGTTTGTAGCGACTTCTTCTTGAAAACTATAAGTGATATTGATATGGGACTTTTTCTAAAATGATCAGCATGACATGATGTTGATCCTAGTCAAAAATCGTTTTGATTCAACGTTAAACATGGCTGCCAGCGGCCATCTTTGTTTACATAGAGTTATATAGTAAAAACTTGTAGCGACTACTTCTTTGAAACTACTTGGCGGATTGTCATGAAACTTTACAGGAATGTTGCTCTTGATGTCTAATTGATCCTAGAAAAATTTCAGGTCGGCCGGATATTCAAGATGGCCGTCACAGCTAAAAATAGATTTTTAAAATATAAGTTTGTAGCGACTACTTCTTGAAAACTATAAGTGATATTGATATGGGACTTTTTCTAAAATGATCAGCATTACATGATGTTGATCCTAGTCAAAAATCGTTTTGATTCAACGTTAAACATGGCTGCCAGCGGCCATCTTTGTTTACATAGAGTTATATAGTAAAAACTTGTAGCGACTACTCCTCTGAAACTACTTGACAGATTGTCATGAAACTTTACAGGAATGTTGCTCTTGATGTCTAATTGATCCTATCAAAATTTCAGGTCGGTCAGAAATTCAAGATGGCCGTCACAGCTAAAAATAGATTTTTTAAAAAATAAGTTTGTAGCGACTACTTCTTGAAAACTATAAGTGATATTGATATGGGACTTTTTCTAAAATGATCAGCATGACATGATGTAGATCCTTGTGGAAAATTATTTTGATTCGACGTTAAACACGGCTGCCAGTGGCCATCTTTGGTTACATAGAGTTATATAGTAAAAACTTGTAGCGACTACTACTCTGAAACTATTTGACGGATGTTCATGAAACTTCACAGGAATGTTGCTCTTGATGTCTAGTTGATCCTAGAAAAATTTCAGGTCGGCCGGAAATTCAAGATGGCCACCACAGCTAAAAATAGATTTAAAATAAATAAGTTTGTAGCGACTACTTCTTCAAAACAATAAGAGATATTGATATGGGCCTTTTTCTGAAATGATCAGTATGACATGATGTTGGTCCTTGTCGAAAATCGTTTTGATTTTACCTTAAACATGGCTGCTTTGTTTACATAGAGTTATATAATGAAAACTTGTAGCGACTACTTCTTTGAAACTACCTGACGGATTTTCATGAAACTTCACAGGAATGTTGCTCTTAATGTCTTATTGATCTTAGCAAAATTTCAGGTCGGCCGGAAATTCAAGATGGCCGCCACGGTTAAAAATAGATTTTCAAAAAACAAGTCTGTAGCGACTACTTCCTGAAATCAAAATCAATCAGTAGAGCTTCAAGGTCATTGACCTCTTGTTTTAAATATATTTTTTAATTTTTGCTTTTAATTTTTTTATTTTTTTTTTTAGCTCTATGTTGGACAGTCGACCAGTCGGACCAGTCGGACCAGTAACAGAGGAGTTATGGCTCTTGATTTAGTTAAAAACGCTATATTTTGCCTTGTTAATACGGTAGGGCCTTCATTTTTCATCTGATCTTTACCGAACTTTAACAGATTCTTTAGTTCTGGCCCTTGATTTAGTTCAAAAGCTGTTTTTTGCCCGAAACTTCCAAAAAAACATAAATGACAGTCACTACTTTCATTGATGTTATAAGAGCCATGTTAGCCAGTAGAGCGTCCACAGGCCCTCTTGGGCCTTTTGTTTATTATCTCTACTTGCCAAATTCGAAAACCAGATTGGACAAGTAACGGCGGAGTTATGGCTCTTGATTTATTTAAAAATGCTATATTTTGCCTCTTTAATACGATAGTCACTCGCTTCATTGATGTTATAAGAGCCATATTAGCCAGTAGAGCGTTCACAGGCCCTCTTGGGCCTCTTGTTCAATTTAACTAGAACAAGCTTTCATCAATATCAACAATCTGGCAAAGTTTGGTAAAGGTAGGGTGCAAAATGGAGGCGCTAGAATTAACGCAAATTGCTATATTTTGTTTTGTCAACACAATGTTGACAAGACAAAATATGGCAATTTTCGTTAATTCAAGGGCAATAACTTTGGTGTTAGTGGTCCAATCTGGCTGGTTTTCGAACTTGTTCGAGCTTTCATTTATATTAATAATCTGGTAAAGGTTGTTAAAGATCGGATGAAAAATGGAGGCGCTAGAATGTTGACAAGACAAAATATAGCAATTTTTGTTAGTCCAAGGGCAATAATCCCGGTGTTACTGGTCAGATCTGGCTGGTTTTCAAACTCGAACAAGCTTTCATGGATATTAATCACCTGGTAAAGATTGGTAAAGATCAGATGAAAAATGAAGGTGCTAGAGTGTTGACATCAAAATGTTTACAGACGGACGGATGGACGACGGACAAAAGACCCATGGCATAAATGGAGGGGCTAGATTATTGACAAGACAAAATATAGAATTTTTCACTATTTCAAGGGCCATAACTCTGGCGTTACTGTTCCGATCTGGCTGGTTTTCGAACTCGTTCGAGCTATCATTGATAGGCCAAAAAAAAACAACCTGTGTTTCCGGTGGCCCGACCGACCCTATTTTTAAGGGGCCGGCCCTAAAACTTTTTATGAAAAAAAAAAATTAGTTCTGAACATTGTTTGATCGCAATATATCGAGGTAAACTGACATCACAGAGAAACTTTCAGTTGTATCATCAACTTGTATGGGATTTATGAGATAAATATATGTAGAATCTCACAATATCTTGCTCAAAAAAAACAAAAACAAAAGAAAAAGAAAAAAGAAAAAAAAAGACTTCCGACCTACCCTATTTTTTTAGAGCATGCAATAGGAAACATACCTATTTTTTTTTTGGCCATATTAATAATCTGTACCTTTTGGTAAAGATTGGATAAAAAATGAAGGCGCTAGAGTGTTGACAAGACAAAACATAGCAATTTTTGTTAATTCAAGGGCGATAACTCCGGTGTTACTGGTCCAATCTGGCTGGTTTTTAAACTTATCCGAGCTTCCATTGATATTAATAATCTGGTAAATTTTTGTAAAGATCGGATGAAAAATGCAGGCGCTAGTGTTGACATAAAAAAGTTAACACGTTTTTTCAATAATTCTAGGGCCATTACTTTGGTGTCACTGGTCTAATCAGGTTGGTTTCAAACTTGTCCAAGCTTCCATTTATATTAATAATCTGGTAAAGGTTGGTAAAGATCGGATGAAAAATGGAGGCGCTAGAATGTTGACAAGCTCAGACAGGTTCGAAAACCGCCAGAACTGGTGTGACATGTAGTTGGTTCTAACCAAGACTCATTTCGATTTGATATCGAACATCGGCCATCTTTGTTATATAGTAAAAACTTGTTGCGACTACTTCTCTGAGACTAATTGATGGAATTTCATGAATCTTGTCAGGAATGTTGCTCTTGATGTCTAGTTGATCCTAGCAAAAATTTAAGAAGTTGTTCAGGGAACATCCCCTTATAAAAGTGGAGATAGTTAAACAGTGTCAAAATCAAAATCATCTGTCTTGTCATAGATTTTGCTTATTATTTTCCATTTTCATTCGAGAGATGTTAATTAAAAAAAACTAAGTGACAGTATCAGACATTAGCTTTGTTGAGCTGAAGTTCCCTAGGATAGATATTATTAACAACAGTAGAAAAGAAAGGATTGTCAATGTTCAGTATATCATCCAGATACCTAGAGCTTTGATGACATCTGCTGAGTATATAGTAAAAGACATATCGTGAAATCTTTTTCATAGCCATACAAAAACATATCTGTGACGAGAGGTATACAGATTGTTTATACCATTGGGATACCAACAGTTTGTTATAAACTGTAGTTCAATAATTGACGAAAAACTTTACTCATAGGAAAATAAGTGCTTCACAAACTTCTTGGCAAGTCCACATAGTGTAATTATCCAAATTGCCATTAGTAAAAACATTTTAATACTGTAACAAGTCAAAAATGCAGTTTTTAGCTCTCAGTAGGGCTTACTTATATCATGGTCTGTAGTCCGTCGTCTGTCCGTAAACTTTTTGTTGTCTTCACACTAGCGCATTTATTTTTCGTCTGATTTTTACCAAACTTTGCCAGACTCTAATTTGGATAATTGTTATCCAATCTTCTCCAAACTTCAGTGAACTTGTATATGCGCACAATGTCTCAACCAAGTTTGATAATCGGCTCCATCACCTCAGTATTTCCAATTTCCACTGTCCGTTGGAATAGTAAAAAATCACGAAATTAATGCCCAAAAGACAATTTCTTTATTAATATGTGAAGCAATAGAACAAATTGCTTCATAGAACATATTTCTAGTTTAATCCTTGATCTGATTTTTGAGAAAAATTGTTCACATTTTTGAGTAAAGTGATGGATGTTGTTGTTTCCATGACTGAAAATGATGACAAAATTAATGAGGTTTTATTCCTTGGTTGTGAAGTTTGGGAGTAAATATTTCAGTAAATACTCCACAGTTCTAGTTGATTATTACTCCTCTTGTTTAAATTCGAGGACTGATCTCTCCTTCGGTCCAAACAATTATCTGGGGCTCTAAATTTTAACTAATAGCTTATGAGTCTCTTCTCTCTGAAACTCTTCTTCTCTGAAACTATAAGTGCTATATTTATAATATGTTGCATGTTACATAAGCTTATCAGTCTGTACTTAGTTTCAGATGGTGACCCTAGGCCAAACTTGGCCCCACCACTGGGGTTACAGTTTTCGACAGATTATAGAAAAATCTAAAAAAAAAGAAATTCTCTGAAACTCCAAAGGCTATAGTTCTAGTCTTCTCTGAACTAACCTCGTTTATCTCACCCACTTGCGTTTATGTTGCAAGTGTCTACAATGCGACAATTTCATCAAGTGAGTGATGGCCCATTCAGAGCCAGTTGAGTTGGCCCACTTGTTAACACTTTCTTTATACTGACATTTTGCAGAGAGCTGACCCTGATGAGTTAAAGAAACTCAAAGAATACATGAAGAAACATCCAGATGCTACACTGGATAAACCTGATCAGTAAGTTTTTGCTTATATCAGTTGGAGAAAGTTCCCAGTTGAACCTGGATGAATGTTTAACACTTTAGGTTGAACAAAGTCACCAATACAAAACTTAAAATTTTAGAACACCAAAAAAAAAAAAAATTGCAAAAATTGATAACATTTGAAGAAGTGGTAAATGTATTCACTCAAATACATTTTTAGCTCACCTAAGCCAGATGATAAGAGGTAAGCTACTGGGATTTTTCCTTGACCGTCCATATAAGCATCATGTGACTGCAAACCTTTTATACTAGAAGGTCTGTAATAGACATTGCGATATGGAAGTTGAGACTAATAATGTCTAGGGCCTTCATTTTTCATCCGATCTTTTTCAAACTTCACCAGATTTTGGATGTCAATGAAAGCTCAAACGAGTTTGAAAACCAGCCAGATCGGACTATATACACCGGAGTTAAAGCCCTTGATTTTTAGCTCTACTGATCAGAGATCAGCAGAGCTTATGCCGTGGTGCGGCGTCCGTCGTCCGTCTGTCCGTCTGTCCGTCTGTCTGTCCGTCTGTCCGTAAACTTTTATTTGTAGCGACTTCACAGCTGAAACTACTGGATGGATATTCATGAAACTTTACAGAAATGTTGCCCATAAAGTCTAGTTGATCCTAGCAAAAATTCATGTTGATGTGAAATCCAAGATGGCCGCCAAAGCTAAAAATAGAGTTTTAAAATACAACTTTGTAGCGACTTCTTCTTGAAAACTATAAGTGATATTGATATGGGACTTTTTCTAAAATGATCAGCATGACATGATGTTGATCCTAGTCAAAAATCGTTTTGATTCAACGTTAAACATGGCTGCCAGCGGCCATCTTTGTTTACATAGAGTTATATAGTAAAAACTTGTAGCGCCTACTTCTCTGAAACTACTTGGCAGATTGTCATGAAACTTTACAGGAATGTTGCTCTTAATGTCTAATTGATCCTAGAAAAATTTCAGGTCGGCCGGAAATTCAAGATGGCCGTCACAGCTAAAAATAGATTTTTAAAAAATAAGTTTGTAGCGACTACTTCTTGAAAACTATAAGTGATATTGATATGGGACTTTTTCTAAAATGATCAGCATTACATGATGTTGATCCTAGTCAAAAATCGTTTTGATTCAACGTTAAACATGGCTGCCAGCGGCCATCTTTGTTTACATAGAGTTATATAGTAAAAACTTGTAGCGACTACTTCTCTGAAACTACTTGGCGGATTGTCATGAAACTTTACAGGAATGTTGCTCTTGATGTCTAATTGATCCTATCAAAATTTCAGGTCGGCCGGAAATTCAAGATGGCCGTCACAGCTAAAAATAGATTTTTAAAAAATAAGTTTGTAGCGACTACTTCTTGAAAACTATAAGTGATATTGATATGGGACTTTTTCTAAAATGATCAGCATGACATGATGTAGATCCTTGTGGAAAATTATTTTGATTCAACGTTAAACATGGCTGCCAGTGGCCATCTTTGGTTACATAGAGTTATATAGTAAAAACTTGTAGCGACTACTCCTCTGAAACTACTTGACGGATGTTCATGAAACTTCACAGGAGTGTTGCTCTTGATGTCTAGTTGATCCTAGAAAAATTTCAGGTCGGCCGGAAATTCAAGATGGCCGCCACAGCTAAAAATAGATTTAAAATATATAAGTTTGTAGCGACTACTTCTTCAAAACAATAAGAGATATTGATATGGGACTTTTTCTAAAATGATCAGTATGACATGATGTTGGTCCTTGTCGAAAATCGTTTTGATTTGACCTTAAACATGGCTGCTTTGTTTACATAGAGTTATATAATGAAAACTTGTAGCGACTACTTCTTTGAAACAACCAGACGGATTTTCATGAAACTTCACAGGAATGTTGCTCTTAATGTCTTATTGATCTTAGCAAAATTTCAGGTCGGCCGGAAATTCAAGATGGCCGCCACGGTTAAAAATAGATTTTCAAAAAACAAGTCTGTAGCGACTACTTCCTGAAATCAAATTCAATCAGTAGAGCTTCAAGGTCATTGACCTCTTGTTAGAAATATGTTATAATTTGGCCTGGTTAACATGATTGGGCCTTCATATTTCATCCTTTCGAAAGCCAGCCAGATCGAACCAGTAACAGCGAAGTTATGGCCCTTGATTTAGTTAAAAATTCTATATTTTGCCTCGTTAATATGATAGGGCCGTCATTTTTCATCTGTCTTTACCAGATTTTTTGGGGTTTTTTATGCCCCCAAAGGGTGGCATATAGTAGTCGCACTGTCCGTTCGTCGATACAATCGTGTCCGCTTCATAACTCTGACAATAATGGACGGATTTTCAAATAACTTTGCACAATTGCTCACCACAACAAGACGACGTGTCGCGCACAAAAACCAGGTCCTTGGCTCCAAAGTCAAGGTCACACATAGAGGTCAAAGTTCAAAATCCGTTTGTCTGTACACTTGTGTCCGCTTCATAACTCTGACAATAATGGATGGATTTTCAAATAACTGCGCACAATTTCTCACCACAACAAGACGTGTCGCGCACAAAATCCAGTTCGTCTACATTCGTGTCCGCTTCATAACTCTGACAATAATGGACGGATTTTCAAATAACTTCGCACAATTGCTCACCACAACAAGAAGACATGTCACGCACAAAATCCAGGTTCGTTGCTCCAAGGACAAGGTCACACATCAAAATCCGTTCGTCTGTACAATCGTGTCGGCTTCATAACTCTGACAATAATGGACGGATTTTCAAAATACTTTGCACAATTGCTCACCACAACAAGACAACGTGTCGCGCACAAAATCCAGGTCCGTGGCTCCAAGGTCAAGGTTACACTTAGAGATTAAATGTGAAAATCTGTTTGTCTGTACAATCGTGTCCACTTCATAACTCTGACAATAATGGACGGATTTTCAAATAACTTCGCACAATTGCTCACCACAACAAGACGACATGTCACGCACAAAATCCAGGTTCGTTGCTCCAAGGTCAAGGTCACTCTTAGAGGTCAAAGGTCAAAATCCGTTCGTCTGTACAATCGTGTCCGCTTCATAACTCTGACAATAATGGACGGATTTTCAAATAACTTTGCTAAATTACTCACCACAAGACGTCGTGTTGCGCACAAAATCGAGGTCCTTGGCTCCAAGGTCAAGGTCACACGTCAAAATTCGTTTGTCTGTACAATCGTGTCCGCTTCATAACTCTGACAATAATGGACGGATTTTCAAATAACTTTGCTAAATTACTCACCACAAGACGTCGTGTTGCGCACAAAATCGAGGTCCTTGGCTCCAAGGTCAAGGTCACACGTCAAAATTCGTTCGTCTGTACAATCGTGTCCGCTTCATAACTCTGACAATAATGCACGGATTTTCAAATAACTAGGCACAATTGCTCACCACAGCAAGACGACGTGTCGTGCACAAAATCAAGGTCTGTGGCTCTGAGGTCAAGGTCACACATAGAGGTCAAAGGTCAAAACAAAGTGCTTTCGTGTCCGGTTAATCACTCTGACATTCATGGACAGATTTTCAAATAACTTGGCACAATTGCCACTATAACTAGACGACTTGTCGCGCACAAAACCCAGGTTCGTGGCTCCAAGGTCAAGGTCACACTTAGAGGTCAAAGGTCAAAACAATATGCTTTCGTGTCCGGTTAATAACTCTGACATTTTTGGACGGATGTTCAAATAACTTGGCACAAGTGCTCAGCACAACCAGACGACATGACGCGCACAAAATCCAGGTCTGTCGCTGCAAGGTCACACTTACAGGTCAAAGGTCACTTCAGGGGCATTTGTCACATTTCTTTATTTATATTATTTATTTTTTAATTATTTTTTAGCTCTACTGGCCGAAGGCCAGCAGAGCTTATGGGATGGCGAGTTGTCCGTCGTCCGTCGTCCGTCGTCCGTCCGTCCGTCTGTTAACTTTTGCCTTGTGAACACTCTAGGGCCTTCATTATAAATCGAATCTTTACGAAACTTTGCCAGTGTCTTTATATCAATGAAAGCTCGGACAAGTTCGAAAACCAGTCGGATCGGATAAAATTCACCGGAGTTATGGCCCTTGTTTTGCTGAAAAATGCCATATTAAGCCTTGTGAACACTCTAGCACCTTCATTTATTATTTGATCTTTACCAAACTTGCACAGATTGTTAATATCAATGAAAGCTCGGACAAGTTTGTAACGCCGGAGTTATGGCCCTTGTTTTTTCTGAAAATTGCCATTTTTTGCCTTGTGAACGCTCTAACACCTTCATTTATTATTTGATCGTTACCAAACTTGCACAGATTGTTAATACCAATGATAGCTTCGCCAAGTTCGAAAAATCAGCTAAATTGGTTCAGTAACACCGGAGTTATGGCCCTTGTTTTTTCTGAAAAATGCCATTTTCTGCCTTGTGAACACTCTAGCACATTCATTTATTATTTGATCTTTACCAAACTTGCACAGATAGTTAATATCAATGAAAGCTCAAACAAGTTCGAAAACCAGCTAAATCGAATCAGTAACACCGGAGTTATGGCTCTTGTTTTTTCTGGAAAATGCTATGTTCTGCCTTGTGAACACTCTAGGGCCTTCAATATTAATCGGACCTTTACTTAACTTTGCCAGTGTCTTTATATCAATGAAAGCTCGGACAAGTTCGAAAACTGCAAGATTGAAATAATTTCACAGGAGTTATGGCCCTTGTTTTGAAGAAAAATGCCATATTAAGCCTTGTGAACACTCTAGCACCTTTATTTATGTATTTGATCTTAACAAACTTACACAGATTGTTAATATCAATGAAAGCTCGGACAAGTTCGAAAACAGCTAGATCGGACCTTTAACAGTGGAGTTATTGCCCTTGATTTAGTTACAATTGCTATATTTTGCCTCATTAAGGATAGGGCCTTCATCTTTCATCCAATCTTTACCAAACTTTACCAGATTGTTTATATAAATGAAAGCTTGGACTTGTCGAAGATCACCAGAGCGACCAGTAACAGAGAGTTATGGGCCCTTGAGTTGTGTTAAAATTACTATATTTGTGTCTCGTTAAGAGTTTTCATCTGAGTCTGTTACAATATCTTTACCTGATTGTGTTTAGAGCAATGACAGCTCAGACAGTTTCGAAAACAGCCAGATCGGACCAGTAAGCAGATAGTTATGGCCCTTGATTTAGTTAAAATTGCTATATTGTGCCTCGTTAATTGTCGAGTTAAGGCCTTAATCTTCATCTGATCTTTACTAAACTTTACCTGATTGTGTTATATCAATTGACATGCTCAGACAATTTCGAAATATCAGCCAGATCGAGACCAGTAACAGATG
>JAWPHD010026028.1:0-14465 GCA_037043455.1 Cyrtodaria siliqua | reverse complement strand
ATTTTCCGGAGTCTGATATATTTCATTACCAGCCTATATCATATTTACGATTGTCCGGAATATACTTCGGTTTTCCGGAGTCTGATATATTTAATTACCAGCCTATATCAATATTTCCGATTGTCCGAAATATACTTCAATATTTCCGATTGTCCGGAATATACTTTATTATTTCCGATTGTCCGGAATATACTTTAATATTTCCGATGAATCGCCATTGCTTTCTGTTTCCCTACAGGTTTTCAGATGGAAATGCTAAAGAAAGTCAGGAGGGTAGAAGATGCCTTTCTGGTCTGAGCGTAGATTCTTCCTACCTCCCCTCCTACGCAAAAAAATAAAATAAAAATAAATAAATAAAAAATAAATAAAATATAACTGAAATATAAAAAATGCTAGGTTTCAATTAGGGTTGGGGCAGCTGGCTCGCAGATTTCCTGGCTTTCTGAAGTTCTCCCTGTTAATCACGATTCTACTCCAATATTCCCGATTGTCCGGAATATACGTATTCATTGCCAGCACGTATCTGCCTAACATTGAATGATAACGATATATATTACATGATGAATGAACAGGCATTACCAGCACGTATCGGCTAAGTGTCCGAGTGTCTGGAATAGGGAGTTATAAATCCCAATATGTCCGATTTGTCCGGAATATGGAACTATATTTACGGGAATGTTATCAACTGTCAAAATTTCCGATTGTCCGGAATATAATGAATATATGTTGATCTGAAAATTAATATTTCCGACTGTCCGGAATATAATAAATATATGTTGATCTGAAAATTCAACTATTTCTAATAAATTATAATGCTATATTAAATACATAAAGTCAGCCATGGCCAATTCTGCATATGTGTAATAAATGCAATTATGCAGTCAAAATAATTGACAAGTAGTTGGGGTTATCACAAAAGGGGAAATTACTGCTGTATATAGAATATATATGTGTAAGAACTGAATATATATGTGTTAGAACGGAATATATATGTGTAAGAACTGGACATATATGCGTAAGAACGGAATATATATGTGTAAGAACTGAATATATATGTGTAAGAACTGAATATATATGTGTAGGAGCTGAATATATATGTGTAAGAACTGAATATATATGCGTAAGAACTGAATATATATGCGTAAGATCGGAATATATGTGTAAGAACTGAATATATGCGTAAAAACTGAATATATATGTGTAAGAACTGAATATATTTGTGTAAGAACTGCATATATATGTGTAAGAACTGAATATATATGCGTAAGATCGGAGTATATGTGTAAGAACTGAACATATATGCGTAAGAATTGAATATATATGCGTAAGAACTGAATGTATATGTGTAAGAACTGAATATATATGTGTAAGAACTGACGATATATGTGTAAGAACTGAATATATATGTGTTAGAACGGAATATATATGTGTAAGAACTGAATATATATGCGTAAGAACTGAATATATATGCGTAAGAACTGAATATATATGCGTAAGAACGGAATATATATGTGTAAGAACTGAATATATATGTGTAAGAACTGAATATATATGTGTTAGAACGGAATATATATGTGTAAAAACTGAATATATATGCGTAAGAACGGAATATATATGTGTAAGAACTGAATATATATGTGTAAGAACTGAATATATATGTGTAGGAGCTGAATATATATGCGTAAGAACTGAATATATATGCGTAAGAACTGAATATATATGCGTAAGATCGGAATATATGTGTAAGAACTGAATATATGCGTAAAAACTGAATATATATGTGTAAGAACTGAATATATTTGTGTAAGAACTGCATATATATGTGTAAGAACTGAATATATATACGTAAGAGCGGAATATATATGTGTAAGAACTGAATATATATGTATAATAACTGAATATATATGTGTAAGAACTGAATATATATGTGTAAGAACTGAATATATATGCGTAAGAACTGAATATATATATGTGTAAGAACTGAATATATATGTGTAAGAACTGAATATATATGTGTAAGAACTGAATATATATGTGTAAGAACTGAATATATATGTGTAAGAACTGAATATATATGTGTTAGAACGGAATATATATGCGTAAGAACGGAATATATATGTGTAAGAACTGAATATATATGTGTAAGAACTGAATATATATGTGTAGAACTGAATATATATGTGTAAGAACTGAATTTATATGTGTAAGAACTGAATATATATGTGTAAGAGCTGAATATATATGTGTAAGAAATGAATATATATGCGTAAGAACTGAATATATATGCGTAAGATCGGAATATATGTGTAAGAACTGAACATATATGCGTAAGAATTGAATATATACGCGTAAGAACTGAATATATGCGTAAGAACTGAATATATGCGTAAGAACTGAATATATATGTGTAAGAACTGAATATATTTGTGTAAGAACTGCATATATATGTGTAAGAACTGAATATATATGTGTAAGAACTGAATATATATGTGTAAGAACTGAATATATATGTCTTAGAACGGAATATATATGTGTAAGAACTGAATATATATGTGTTAGAACTGCATATATATGTGTAAGAACTGAATATATATGCGTAAGAACGGAATATATATGTGTAAGAACGGAATATATATGTGTAAGAACTGAATATATATGTGTAAGAAATGATTATATATGTGTTAGAACTGAATATATATGTGTAAGAACTGAATATATATGTGTAAGAACTGAATATATATGTGTAAGAGCTGAATATATATGTGTAAGAACTGAATATATATGCGTAAGAATTGAATATATATGCGTAAGATCGGAATATATGTGTAAGAACTGAACATATATGAGTAAGAATTGAATATATATGTGTAAGAACTGAATATATGCGTAAGAACTGAATATATGCGTAAGTACTAAATATATATGTGTAAGAACTGAATATATTTGTGTAAGAACTGCATATATATGTGTAAGAATTGAATATATATGCGTAAGAACGGAATATATATGTGTAAGAACTGAATATATATGTGTAAGAACTGAATATATATGTGTAAGAACTAAATATATATGCGTAAGAAATGAATATATATGCGTAAGAACTGAATATATATGTGTAAGAACTGAATATATGCGTCAGAACTGAATATATATGCGTAAGAACGGAATATATATGTGTAAGAACTGAATATATATGTGTAAGAACTGAATATATATGTGTTAGAACTGAATATATATGTGTAAAAATTAAATATATATGTGTAAGAACTGAATATATATGTGTAAGAGCTGAATATATATGTGTAAGAACTGAATATATATGCGTAAGAACTGAATATATATGCGTAAGATCGGAATATATGTGTAAGAACTGAATATATGCGTAAAAAATGAATATATATGTGTAAGAACTGAATATATTTGTGTAAGAACTGCTTATATATTTGTAAGAACTGAATATATATGCGTAAGAACGGAATATATATGTGTAAGAACTGAATATATATGTATAAGAACTGAATATATATGTGTAAGAACTGCATATATATGTGTAAGAACTGCATATATATGCGTTAGAACTGAATATATATGTGTAAGAGCTGAAAATATGTGTAGGAACTGAATATATATGCGTAAGAACTGAATATATATGCGTAAGATCGGAATATATGTGTAAGAACTGAACATATATGCGTAAGAATTGAATATATACGCGTAAGAACTGAATATATGCGTAAGAACTGAATATATGCGTAAGAACTGAATATATATGTGTAAGAACTGAATATATTTGTGTAAGAACTGCATATATATGTGTAAGAACTGAATATATATGTGTAAGAACTGAATATATATGTGTTAGAACTGAATATATATGTCTTAGAACGATATATATATGTGTAAGAACTGAATATATATGTGTTAGAACGGAATATATATGTGTAAGAACTGAATATATATGCGTAAGAACGGAATATATATGTGTAAGAACGGAATATATATGTGTAAGAACTGAATATATATGCGTAAGAAGTGAATATATATGTGTAAGAACTGAATATATATGTGTAAGAACTGAATAAATATGTGTAAGAACTGAATATATATGTGTAAGAAATGAATATATATGTGTAGGAACTGAATATATATGCGTAAGAACTGAATATATATGCGTAAGATCGGAATATATTTGTAAGAACTGAACATATATGCGTAAGAATTGAATATATACGCGTAAGAACTGAATATATGCGTAAGAACTGAATATATGCGTAAGAACTGAATATATATGTGTAAGAACTGAATATATTTGTGTAAGAACTGCATATATATGTGTAAGAACTGAATATATATGTGTAAAACTGGATATATATGTGTAAGAACTGAATATATATGTCTTAGAACGGAATATATATGTGTAAGAACTGAATATATATGTGTTAGAACGGAATATATATGTGTAAGAACTGAATATATATGCGTAAGAACGGAATATATATGTGTAAGAACGGAATATATATGTGTAAGAACTGAATATATATGCGTAAGAACTGAATATATATGTGTAAGAACTGAATAAATATGTGTAAGAACTGAATATATATGTGCAAGGACTGAATATATTTGTGTAAGAAATGAATATATACGTGTAAGAACTGAATATATTTGTGTAAGAACTGAATATATATGCGTAAGATCGGAGTATATGTGTAAGAACTGAACATATATGCGTAAGAATTGAATATATATGCGTAAGAACTGAAAATATATGTGTAAGAACTGAATATATATGTGTAAGAACTGAATATATATGTGTAAGAACTGAATATATATGTGTTAGAACGGAATATATATGTGTAAGAACTGAATATATATGCGTAAGAACGGAATATATATGTGTAAGAACTGAATATATATGCGTAAGAACGGAATATATATGTGTAAAAACTGAATATATATGTGTAAGAACTGAATATATATGTGTTAGAACGGAATATATATGTGTAAGAACTGAATATATATGCGTAAGAACGGAATATATATGTGTAAGAACTGAATATATATGTGTAAGAACTGAATATATATGTGTAGGAGCTGAATATATATGTGTAAGAACTGAATATATATGCGTAAGAACTGAATATATATGCGTAAGATCGGAATATATGTGTAAGAACTGAATATATGCCTAAAAACTGAATATATATGTGTAACAACTGAATATATTTGTGTAAGAACTGCATATATATGTGTAAGAACTGAATATATATGCGTAAGAACGGAATATATATGTGTAAGAACTGAATATATATGTATAAGAACTGAATATATATGTGTAAGAACTGAATATATATGTGTAAGAACTGCATATATATGTGTAAGAACTGAATATATATGCTTAAGAACTGAATATATATTTGTAAGAACTGAATATATATGTGTAAGAACTGAATATATATGAGTTAGAACTGAATATATATGTGTAAGAACTGAATATATATGTGTAAGAACTGAATATATATGTGTTAGAACGGAATATATTTGTGTAAGAACTGAATATATATGTGTAAGAACTGAATATATATGTGTAAGAACTGAATATGTTTGCGTAAGAACTGAATATATATGTGTAAAAGCTGAATATATATGTGTAAGAACTGAATATATATGCGTAAGAACTGAATATATATGCGTAAGATCGGAATATATGTGTAAGAACTGAACATATATGCGTAAGAATTGAATATATAGGCGTAAGAACTGAATATATGCGTAAGAACTGAATATATGCGTAAGAACTGAATATATATGTGTAAGAACTGAATATATTTGTGTAAGAACTGCATTTATATGTGTAAGAACTGAATATATATGTGTAAGAACTGAATATATATGTGTAAGAACTGAATATATATGTCTTAGAACGGAATATATATGTGTAAGAACTGAATATATATGTGTTAGAACGGATAATATATGTGTAAGAACTGAATATATATGCGTAAGAACGGAATATATATGTGTAAGAACGGAATATATATGTGTAAGGACTGAATATATATGTGTAAGAACTGAATATATATGTGTTAGAACTGAATATATATGTGTAAGAACTGAATATATATGTGTAAGAACTGAATATATATGTGTAAGAACGGAATATATATGTGTAAGAACTCAATATATATGTGTAAGAACTGGACATATATGTGTATGAACTGAATATATATGCGTCAGAACTGAATATATATGCGTAAGAACTGAATATATATGCGAAAGAACTGAATATATATGCGTAAGAACTGAATATATATTTATAAGAACTGAATATATATGTGTAAGAACTGAATATATATGTGTAAGAGCTAAATATGTATGTGTAAGAACTGAATATATATGCGTAAGATCGGAATATATGTGTAAGAACTGGACATATATGCGTAAGAATTGAATATATATGCGAAAGAACTGAATATATATGCGTAAGAAGTGAATATATATGTGTAAGAACTGAATATATATGTGTAAGAACTGAATAAATATGTGTAAGAACTGAATATATATGTGTAAGAACTGAATATATTTGTGTAAGAACTGAATATATATGTGTAAGAACTGAATATATTTGTGTAAGAACTGAATATATATGCGTAAGATCGGAGTATATGTGTAAGAACTGAACATATATGCGTAAGAATTGAATATATATGCGTAAGAACTGAATATATATGTGTAAGAACTGAATATATATTTGTAAGAACTGAATATATATGTTTAGAACGAAATATATATGTGTAAGAACTGAATATATATGCGTAATAACGGAATATATATGTGTAAGAACTGAATATATATGCGTAAGAACGGAATATATATGTATAAAAACTGAATATATATGTGTAAGAACTGAATATATATGTGTTAGAACGGAATATATATGTGTAAGAACTGAATATATATGCGTAAGAACGGAATATATATGTGTAAGAACTGAATATATATGTGTAAGAACTGAATATATATGTGTAGGAGCTGAATATATATGTGTAAGAACTGAATATATATGCGTAAGAACTGAATATATATGCGTAAGATCGGAATATATGTGTAAGAACTGAATATATATGTGTAAGAACTGAATATATTTGTGTAAGAACTGAATATATATGTGTAAGAACTGAATATATTTGTGTAAGAACTGAATATATATGCGTAAGATCGGAGTATATGTGTAAGAACTGAACATATATGCGTGAGAATTGAATATATATGCGTAAGAACTGAATATATATGTGTAAGAACTGAATATATATGTGTAAGAACTGAATATATATGTTTTAGAACGGAATATATATGTGTAAGAACTGAATATATATGCGTAATAACGGAATATATATGTGTAAGAACTGAATATATATGCGTAAGAACGGAATATATATGTGTAAAAACTGAATATATATGTGTAAGAACTGAATATATATGTGTTAGAACGGAATATATATGTGTAAGAACTGAATATATATGCGTAAGAACGGAATATATATGTGTAAGAACTGAATATATATGTGTAAGAACTGAATATATATGTGTAGGAGCTGAATATATATGTGTAAGAACTGAATATATATGCGTAAGAACTGAATATATATGCGTAAGATCGGAATATATGTGTAAGAACTGAATATATGCGTAAAAACTGAATATATATGTGTAAGAACTGAATATATTTGTGTAAGAACTGCATATATATGTGTAAGAACTGAATATATATGCGTAAGAACGGAATATATATGTGTAAGAACTGAATATATATGTATAACAACTGAATATATATGTGTAAGAACTGAATATATGTGTTTAAGAACTGCATATATATGTGTAAGAACTGAATATATATGCTTAAGAACTGAATATATATGTGTAAGAACGGAATATATATGTGTAAGAACTCAATATATATGTGTAAGAACTGGACATATATGTGTAAGAACTGAATATATATGCGTCAGAACTGAATATATATGTGTAAGAACTAAATATATATGCGAAAGAACTGAATATATATGCGTAAGAACTGAATATATATTTATAAGAACTGAATATATATGTGTAAGAACTGAATATATGTGTGTAAGAACTGAATATATATGCGTAAGAACGGAATATATATGCGTTAGAACTGAATATATATGCGAAAGACATGAATATATATGCGTAAGAACTGAATATATATGTGTAAGAACTGAATATATGTGTGTAAGAACTGAATATATATGCATAAGAACTGAACATATATGCGTAAGAACTGAATATATATGCGTAAGAAGTGAATATATATGTGTAAGAACTGAATATTTATGTGTAAGAACTGAATAAATATGTGTAAGGACGGAATATATATGTGTAACAACTGAATATATTTGTGTAAGAACTGAATATATATGCGTAAGATCTGAATATATGTGTAAGAACTTAACATATATGCGTAAGAATTGAATATATATGCGTAAGAACTGAATATATATGCGTAAGAACGGAATATATATGTGTAAGAACTGAATATATTTGTTTAAGAACTGCATATATATGTGTAAGAACTGAATAAATATGCGTAAGAACGGAATATATATGTGTAAGAACTGAATATATATGTGTTAGAACGGAATATATATGTGTAAGAACTGAAAATATATGCGTAAGAACGGAAAATATATGTGTAAGAACTGAATATATATGTGTAAGAACTGAATATATATGTGTTAGCACTGAATATATATGTTAAGAACTGTATATATATGTGTAAGAACTGAATATATATGCGTAAGAACTGAATATATATGCGTAAGATCGGAATATATGTGTGTGTAAGAACTGAATATATATGTGTAAGAGCTGAATATATATGTGTAAGAACTGAATATATATGCGTAAGAACTGAATATATATGCGTAATAACTGAATATATATGCGTAAGAACTGAATTTTTATGCTTAAGAACGGAATATATATGCGTAAGAACTGAATATATATGCTTAAGAACGGAATATATATGTGTAAGAACTGAATATATTTGTGTAAGAACTGAATATATATGTGTAAGAACTGAATATATATGCGTAAGAAATGAATATATATGTGTAGGAACTGAATATATTTTTGTAAGAACTACATATATATGTGTAAGAACTGAATGTATATGCGTAAGAACGGTATATATATGTGTAAGAACTGAATATATATGTGTAAGAGCTAAATATGTATGTGTAAGAACTGAATATATATGCGTAAGATCGGAATATATGTGTAAGAACTGGACATATATGCCTAAGAATTGAATATATATGCGAAAGAACTGATATATATATGCGTAAGAAGTGAATATATATGTGTAAGAACTGAATATATATGTGTAAGAACTGAATAAATATGTGTAAGAACTGAATATATATGTGTAAGAGCTGAATATATTTGTGTAAGAACTGAATATATATGTGTAAGAACTGAATATATTTGTGTAAGAACTGAATATATATGCGTAAGATCGGAGTATATGTGTAAGAACTGAACATATATGCGTAAGAATTGAATATATATGCGTAAAAACTGAATATATATGTGTAAGAACTGAATATATATGTGTAAGAACTGAATATATATGTTTTAGAACGGAATATATATGTGTAAGAACTGAATATATATGCGTAATAACGGAATATATATGTGTAAGAACTGAATATATATGCGTAAGAACGGAATATATATGTGTAAAAACTGAATATATATGTGTAAGAACTGAATATATATTAACACTGTTAGAACGGAATATATATGTGTAAGAACTGAATATATATGCGTAAGAACGGAATATATATGTGTAAGAACTGAATATATATGTGTAAGTACTGAATATATATGTGTAGGAGCTGAATATATATGTGTTAGAACTGAATATATATGCGTAAGAACTGAATATATATGCGTAAGATCAGAATATATGTGTAAGAACTGAATTGATGCGTAAAAACTGAATATATATGTGTAAGAACTGAATATATTTGTGTAAGAACTGCATATATATGTGTAAGAACTGAATATATATGCGTAAGAACGGAATATATATGTGTAAGAACTGAATATATATGTATAAGAACTGAATATATATGTGTAAGAACTGAATATATGTGTGTAAGAACTGCATATATATGTGTAAGAACTGAATATATATTCTTAAGAACTGAATATATATGTGTAAGAACTGAATATATATGTGTAAGAACTGAATATATATGTGTTAGAACTGAATATTTATGTGTAAGAACTGAATATATATGTGTAAAAACTGAATATATATGTGTTAGAACGGAATATATATGCGCAAGAACGGAATATATATGTGTAAGAACTGAATATATATGTGTAAGAACTGAATATATATGTGTAGAACTGAATATATATGTGTAAGAACTGTATTTGTATGTGTAAGAACTGAATATATATGTGTAAGAGCTGAATATATATGTGTAAGAACTGAATATATATGCGTAAGAACTGAATATATATGCGTAAGATCGGAATATATATGTGTAAGAAATGAATATATTTGTGTAAGAACTGCATATATATGTGTAAGAACTGAATATATATGTGTAAGACCTGAATATATATGTCTTAGAACGGAATATATATGTGTAAGAACTGAATATATATGTGTTAGAACGGAATATATATGTGTAAGAACTGAATATATATGCGTAAGAACGGAATATATATGTGTAAGATAGGAATATATATGTGTAAGAACTGAATATATATGTGTAAGAACTGAATATATTTGTGTAAGAACTGAATATATATGTGTAAGAACTGAATATATTTGTGTAAGAACTGAATATATATGCGTAAGATCGGAGTATATGTGTAAGAACTGAACATATATGCGTAAGAATTGAATATATATGCGTAAGAACTGAATATATATGTGTAAGAACTGAATATATATTGAATATATATGTGTAAGAACTGAATATATATGTGTAAGAACTGAATATATATGTGTTAGAACGGAATATATATGTGTAAGAACTGAATATATATGCGTAAGAACGGAATATATATGTGTAAGAACTGAATATATATGCGTAAGAACGGAATATATATGTGTAAAAACTGAATATATATGTGTAAGAACTGAATATATATGTGTTAGAACGGAATATATATGTGTAAGAACTGAATATATATGCGTAAGAACGGAATATATATGTGTAAGAACTGAATATATATGTGTAAGAACTGAATATATATGTGTAGGAGCTGAATATATATGTGTAAGAACTGAATATATATGCGTAAGAACGGAATATATATGTGTAAGAACTGAATATATATGCGTAAGAACGGAATATATATGTGTAAAAACTGAATATATATGTGTAAGAACTGAATATATATGTGTTAGAACGGAATATATATGTGTAAGAACTGAATATATATGCGTAAGAACGGAATATATATGTGTAAGAACTGAATATATATGTGTAAGAACTGAATATATGTGTAGGAGCTGAATATATATGTGTCAGAACTGAATATATATGCGTAAGAACTGAATATATATGCGTAAGATGGGAATATATGTGTAAGACCTGAATATATGCCTAAAAACTGAAAATATATGTGTAACAACTGAATATATTTGTGTAAGAACTGCATATATATGTGTAAGAACTGAATATATATGCGTAAGAACGGAATATATATGTGTAAGAACTGAATATATATGTGTTAGAACTGAATATATATGTGTAAGAACTGAATATATATGTGTAAGAACTGAATATATATGTGTTAGAACGGAATATATATGCGTAAGAACTGAATATATATGTGTAAGAACTGAATATATATGTGTAGTACTGAATATATCTGTGTAAGAACTGAATTTATATGTGTAAGAACTGAATATATATGTGTAAGAGCTGAATATATATGTGTAAGAACTGAATATATATGCGTAAGAACTGAAGATATATGCGTAAGATCGGAATATATGTGTAAGAACTGAACATATATGCGTAAGAATTGAATATATAGGCGTAAGAACTGAATATATGCGTAAGAACTGAATATATGCGTAAGAACTGAATATATATGTGTAAGAACTGAATATATTTGTGTAAGAACTGCATATATATGTGTAAGAACTGAATATATATGTGTAAGAACTGAATATATATGTGTAAGAACTGAATATATATGTCTTAGAACGGAATATATATGTGTAAGAACTGAATATATATGTGTTAGAACGGAATATATATGTGTAAGAACTGAATATATATGCGTAAGAACGGAATATATATGTGTAAGAACGGAATATATATGTGTATTGACTGAATATATATGTGTAAGAACTGAATATATATGTGTTAGAACTGAATATATATGTGTAAGAACTGAATATATATGTGTAAGAACTGAATATATATGTGTAAGAACTGAATATATATGTGTAAGAACGGAATATATATGTGTAAGAACTCAATATATATGTGTAAGAACTGGACATATATGTGTAAGAACTGAATATATATGCGTCAGAACTGAATATATATGCGTAAGAACTGAATATATATGCGAAAGAACTGAATATATATGCGTAAGAACTGAATATATATTTATAAGAACTGAATATATATGCGTAAGAACGGAATATATATGTGTAAGAACTGAATATATATGTGTTAGAACTGAATATATATGTGTAAAAACTGAATATATATGTGTAAGAACTGAATATATATGTGTTAGAACGGAATATATATGTGTAAGAACTGAATATATATGCGTAAGAACGGAATATATATGTGTAAGAACTGAATATATATGTGTAAGAACTGAATATATATGTGTAGGAGCTGAATATATATGTGTAAGAACTGAATATATATGCGTAAGAACTGAATATATATGCGTAAGATCGGAATATATGTGTAAGAACTGAATATATGCCTAAAAACTGAATATATATGTGTAACAACTGAATATATTTGTGTAAGAACTGCATATATATGTGTAAAAACTGAATATATATGCGTAAGAACTGCATATATATGTGTAAGAACTGAATATATATGTATAAGAACTGAATATATATGTGTAAGAACTGAATATATATGTGTAAGAACTGCATATATATGTGTAAGAACTGAATATATATGCTTAAGAACTGAATATATATGTGTAAGAACTGAATATATATGTGTAAGAACTGAATATATATGTGTTAGAACTGAATATATATGTGTAAGAACTGAATATATATGTGTAAGAACTGAGAATATATGTGTTAGAACGGAATATATATGCGTAAGAACTGAATATATATGTGTAAGAACTGAATATATATGTGTAGAACTGAATATATCTGTGTAAGAACTGAATTTATATGTGTAAGAACTGAATATATATGTGTAAGAGCTGAATATATATGTGTAAGAACTGAATATATATGCGTAAGAACTGAATATATATGCGTAAGATCGGAATATATGTGTAAGAACTGAACATATATGCGTAAGAATTGAATATATAGGCGTAAGAACTGAATATATGCGTAAGAACTGAATATATGCGTAAGAACTGAATATATATGTGTAAGAACTGAATATATTTGTGTAAGAACTGCATATATATGTGTAAGAACTGAATATATATGTGTAAGAACTGAATATATATGTGTAAGAACTGAATATATATGTCTTAGAATGGAATATATATGTGTAAGAACTGAATATATATGTGTTAGAACGGAATATATATGTGTAAGAACTGAATATATATGCGTAAGAACGGAATATATATGTGTAAGAACGGAATATATATGTGTAAGGACTGAATATATATGTGTAAGAACTGAATATATATGTGTTAGAACTGAATATATATGTGTAAGAACTGAATATATATGTGTAAGAACTGAATATATATGTGTAAGAACGGAATATATATGTGTAAGAACTCAATATATATGTGTAAGAACTGGACATATATGTGTAAGAACTGAATATATATGCGTCAGAACTGAATATATATGCGTAAGAACTGAATATATATTTATAAGAACTGAATATATATGTGTAAGAACTGAATATATGTGTGTAAGAACTGAATATATATGCGTAAGAACGGAATATATATGCGTTAGAACTGAATATATATGCGAAAGACCTGAATATATATGCGTAAGAACTGAATATTTATGTGCAAGAACTGAATATATGTTTATAAGAACTGAATATATATGCATAAGAACTGAACAGATATGCGTAAAACTGAATATATATGCGTAAGAAGTGAATATATAAGTGTAAGAACTGAATATATATGTGTAAGAACTGAATAAATATGTGTAAGGACGGAATATATATGTGTAACAACTGAATATATTTGTGTAAGAACTGAAT
>JAWPHD010026027.1:0-14466 GCA_037043455.1 Cyrtodaria siliqua | reverse complement strand
TTCCCTTCTTACGCATATATATTCAGTTCTTACGCATATATATTCAGTTCTTACGCATATATATTCAGTTCTTACACATATATATTCAGTTTTAAGCATATACATTCAGTTCTTACGCATATATATTCAGTTCTTACACATATATATTCAGTTCTTAGACATATATATTCCCTTCTTACGCATATATATTCAGTTCTTACGCATATATATTCAGTTCTTACGGATATATATTCAGTTCTTAGAGATATATATTCAGTTCTTACGCATATATATTCAGTTCTTACGCAAATATATTCAGTTCTTACGCATATATATTCAGTTCGTACGGATATATATTCAGTTCTTAGACATATATATCCAGTTCTTACGCATATATATTTAGTTCTTACGCATATATATTCAGTTCTTACACATATATATTCAGTTTTACGCATATTTATTCAGTTCTTAAGCAGATATATTGAGTTCTTACGCATATATATTCAGTTCTTACGCATATATATTTAGTTCTTACACATATATATTCAGTTTTACGCATATATATTCAGTTCTTACACATATATATTCAGTTCTTACGCTTATATATTCAGTTCTTACGGATATATATTCATTTCTTAGACATATATATTCAGTTCTTACGCATATATATTCAGTTCTTACGCATATATATTCAGTTTTACGCATATATATTCAGTTCTTAGACATATATATTCAGTTTTACGCATATATATTGAGTTCTTACGCAAATATATTCAGTTCTTACACATATATATTCAGTTCTTACACATATATATTCCGTTCTTACACATATATATTCTGTTGTTACACATATATATTCAGTTCGTACAGATATATATTCCGTCCTTAGACATATATATTCAGTTCTTACGCATATATATTCAGTTCTTAGACATATATATTCAGTTTTACGCATATATATTCAGTTCTCACGCATATATATTCAGTTCTTACGCATATAAATTCAGTTCTTACACATATATATTCCCTTCTTACGCATATATATTCAGTTCTTACGCATATATATTCAGTTCTTAGACATATATATTCAATTCTTACGCATATATATTCAGTTTTACGCATATATATTCAGTTCGTACACATATATATTCAGTTTTAGGCATATATATTCAGTTCTTACCCATATACATTCAGTTCTTACCCATATATATTCAGTTCTTACACATATATATTCAGTTCTTACAAATATATATTCCCTTCTTACGCATATATATTCAGTTCTTACGCATATATATTCAGTTCTTACGCATATATATTCAGTTCTTAGACATATATATTCAGTTTTACGCATATATATTGAGTTCTTACGCAAATATATTCCGTTCTTACGCATATATATTCAGTTCTTACGCATATATATTCAGTTCTTAGACATATATATTCAATTCTTACGCATATATATTCAGTTTTACGCATATATATTCAGTTCGTAAACATATATATTCAGTTTTAGGCATATATATTCAGTTCTTAGGCATATTTATTCAGTTCTTACACATATATATTGAGTTCTTACGCATATATATTCAGTTCTTACGCATATATATTCAGTTCTTACACATATATATTCAGTTTTACGCATATATATTTACTTCTTACGCAAAAATATTCAGTTCTTACGCATATATATTCAGTTCTTACGCATATATATTCAGTTATTACGGATATATATTCAGTTCTTAGACATATATATTCAGTTCTTACGCAT
Source organism: Cyrtodaria siliqua (assembly GCA_037043455.1). Taxonomy (NCBI): domain Eukaryota; kingdom Metazoa; phylum Mollusca; class Bivalvia; order Adapedonta; family Hiatellidae; genus Cyrtodaria; species Cyrtodaria siliqua. Next base: position 12,719 of record JAWPHD010026027.1, on the reverse strand, counting down.
ATATATTCAGTTCTTACACATATATATTCAGTTCTTAGACATATATATTCAGTTCTTATGGATATATATTCGGTTTTTACACATATATATTCAGTTCTTACACATTTATATTCCGTTCTTACGCATATATATTCCGTTCTTACACATATATATTCCGTTCTTACACATATATATTCCGTTCTAACACATATATATTCCATTCTTACGCATATATATTCAGTTCTTACGCATATATATTCAGTTCTTAGACATATATATTCAGTTTTACGCATATATATTCAGTTCTTACGCATATATATTCAGTTCTTACGCATATATATTCAGTTCTTACACATATATATTCAGTTTTACGCATATATATTCAGTTCTTACGCAAATATATTCAGTTCTTACACATATATATTCAGTTCTTACACATATATATTCCGTTCTTACGCATATATATTCCGTTCTTACACATATATATTCCGTTCTTACACATATATTCTGTTCTTACACATATATATTCCATTCTTACGCATATATATTCAGTTCTTACGCATATATATTCAGTTCTTACGGATATTTATTCATTTCTTAGACATATATATTCAGTTCTTACGCATATATATTCAGTTCTTACGCATATATATTCAGTTCTTACGCATATATATTCAGTTCTTAGGGATATATATTCAGTTCTTACACATATATATTCAGTTTTACGCATATATATTCAGTTCTTACGCATATATATTCAGTTCTTACGCATATATATTCAGTTCTTACAGATATATATTCAGTTCTTAGACATATATATTCAGTTATTACGCATATATATTCAGTTCTTACGCATATATATTCAGTTCTTACACATATATATTCAGTTCTTACACATATATATTCCGTTCTTACACATATACATTCCGTTCTTACACATATATATTCAGTTCGTACACATATATATTCCGTCATTAGACATATATATTCAGTTCTTACGCATATATATTCAGTTCTTAGACATATATATTCAGTTTTACGCATATATATTCAGTTCTTACACATATTTATTCAGTTCTTACGCATATATATTCAGTTCTTACACATATATATTCCGTTCTTACGCATATATATTCAGTTCTTACGCATATATATTCCCTTCTTACGCATATATATTCAGTTCTTACGCACATATATTCAGTTCTTACGGATATATATTCAGTTCTTAGACATATATATTCAGTTTTACTCATATATATTGAGTTCTTACGCAAATATATTCATTTCTTACACATATATATTCAGTTTTACGCATATATATTCAGTTCTTAAGCATATATATTGAGTTCTTACGCATATATATTCAGTTCTTACGCATATATATTCAGTTCTTAGACATATATATTCAGTTCTTACGCATATATATTCAGTTCTTACGCAAATATATTCAGTTCTTACGCATATATATTCAGTACTTACGCATATATATTCAGTTCTTACGGATATATATTCAGTTCTTAGACATATATATTCAGTTCTTACGCATATATATTCAGTTTTACGCATATATATTCAGTTCTTAGACATATATATTCAGTTCTTAAACATATATATTCAGTTCTTTCACATATATATTCAGTTCTTACACATATATATTCCGTTCTTACACATATATATTCAGTTTTTACACATATATATTCAGTTCTTACACATATATATTTCGTTCTTACACATATATTTTCCGTTCTTACAAATATATATTCCGTTCTTACACATATATATTCCGTTCTTACGCATATATATTACGTTCTTAGACATATATATTCCGTTCTTACGCATATATATTCAGTTCTTACGCATATATATTCAGTTCTTACACATATATATTCAGTGGTACGCATATATATTCAGTTCTTACGAATATATATTCAGTTCTTACGCATATATATTCAGTTCTTACACATATATATTCAGTTTTACGCATATACATTCAGTTCTTAACGCATATATATTCAGTTCTTACACATATATATTCAGTTCTTACACATATATATTCCCTTCTTAAGCATATATATTCAGTTCTTACGCATATATATTCAGTTTTACGCATATACATTCCGTTCTTACACATATATTCCCTTCTTACGCATATATATTCAGTTCTTACGCATATATATCAGTTCTTACGGATATATATTCAGTTCTTAGACATATATATTCAGTTCTTACGCATATATATTCCCTTCTTACGCATATATATTCAGTTCTTACGCATATATATTCAGTTCTTACGGATATATATTCAGTTCTTAGACATATATATTCAGTTCTTACACATATATATTCAGTTCTTACCACATATATATTCCCTTCTTAAGCATATATATTCAGTTCTTACGCATATATATTCAGTTCTCACGGATATATATTCAGTTCTTAGACATATATATTCAGTTCTTACGCATATATATTCAGTTCTTACACATATATATTCAGTCTTACACACATATTCTGTTTTACTCATATATATTCAGTTCTTACGCATTCTTAGACATATATATTCAGTTTTACGCATATATATTCAGTTCTTAAGCATATATATTGAGTTCTTACGCATATATATCAGTTCTTACGCATATATATTCAATTCTTAGACATATATATTCAGTTCTTACGGATATATATTCAGTTCTTACGCATATATATTCAGTTCTTACACATATATATTCAGTTTTACGCATATATATTCAGTTCTTATGCATATATATTCAGTTTTACGCATACATATTCAGTTCTTACGCGTATATATTCAGTTCTTACACATATTTATTCAGATCTTACACATATATATTCAGTTCTTACGGATATATATTCAGTACTTAGACATATATATTCAGTTCTTACGCATATATATTCAGTTCTTACTCATATATATTCAGTTCTTAGACATATATATACATTTCTTAAACATATATATTCAGTTCTTACGCATATATATTCAGTTCTTACACATATATATTCAGTTTTACGCATATATATTCAGTTCTTACGCAAATATATTCAGTTCTTACTCATATATATTCAGTTCTTACGCATATATATTCAGTTCTTACGGATATATATGCAGTTCTTAGACATATATATTCAGTTCCTTACGCATATATATTCAGTTCTTACGCATATATATTCAGTTCTTAGACATATATATTCAGTTCTTCAACATATATATTCAGTTCCTACACATATATATTCAGTTCTTACACATACATATTACGTTCTTACACATATATATTCCGTACTTACACATATATATTTAGTTCTTACACATATATATTCCGTTCTTACACATATACTTTCCGTTCTTACACATATATATTCCGTTCTTACACATATATATTCCCTTCTTACGCATATATATTCAGTCTTACGCATATATATTCAGTTCTTACGGATATATATTCAGTTCTTAGACATATATATTCAGTTCTTACGCATATATATTCCCTTCTTACGCATATATATTCAGTTCTTACGCATATATATTCAGTTCTTACGGATATATATTCAGTTCTTAGACATATATATTCAGTTCTTACGCATATATATTGAGTTCTTACGCAAATATATTCAGTTCTTACACATATATATTCAGTTTTACGAATATATATTCAGTTCTTAAGCATATATATTGAGTTCTTACGCATATATATTCAGTTCTTAAGCATATATATTCAGTTCTTAGACATATATATTCAGTTCTTACACATATATATTCAGTTCTTACGCAAATATATTCAGTTCTTACGCATATATATTCAGTTCTTACGGATATATATTCAGTTCTTACGGATATATATTCAGTTCTTAGACATATATATTCAGTTCTTACGCATATATATTCAGTTCTTACGCATATATATTTAGTTCTTAGACATATATATTCAGTTCTTAAGCATATATATTGAGTTCTTATGCATATATATTCAGTTCTTACGCATATATATTAGTTTTTACGCATGTATATTCAGTTCTTACGCATATATATTCAGTTCTTACGCATATATATTCAGTTTTACGCATACATATTCAGTTCTTACGCATATATATTCAGTTCTTACACATATATATTCAGTTCTGACACATATATATTCAGTTCTTACACATTTATATTCCGTTCTTACGCATATATATTCCGTTCTTACACTTATATATTTCGTTCTTACACATATATATTTCGTTCTTACACATATATATTCCATTCTTACGCATATATATTCAGTTCTTACGCATATATATTCAGTTCTTACGCATATATATTCAGTTCTTAGACATATATATTCAGTTCTTACGCATATATATTCAGTTCTTAGACATATATATTCCGTTCTTACGCATATATATTCAGTTCTTACGCATATATATTCAGTTCTTACACATATATATTCAGTTCTTACACATATATATTCAGTTTTACGCATATATATTCAGTTCTTACACATATATATTCAGTTTTACGCATATATATTCAGTTCTTACGCATATATATTCAGTTCTTACGCATATATATTAAGTTCTTTCGCATATATATTCAGTTCTTACACATATATATTCAGTTTACGCATATACATTCAGTTCTTACGCATATATATTCAGTTCTTACACATATATATTCAGTTCTTACACATATATATTCCCTTCTTACGCAAATATATTCAGTTCTTACGCATATATATTCAGTTCTTACGGATATATATTCAGTTCTTAAACATATATATTCAGTTCTACGCATATATATTCAGTTCTTACGCAAATATATTCAGTTCTTACACATATATATTCAGTTTACGCATATATATTCAGTTCTTAAGCATACATATTGAGTTCTTACGCATATATATTCAGTTCTTACGCATATATATTCAGTTCTTAGACATATATATTCAGTTCTTACGCATATATATTCAGTTCTGACGCATATATATTCAGTTCTTACACATATATATCAGTTTTACGCATATATATTCAGTTCTTACGCATATATATTCAGTTCTTACGCATATATATTCAGTTCTTACGCATATATATTCAGTTCTTACACATATATATTCATTTTTACGCATATTCATTCAGTTCTTACTCATATATATTCAGTTCTTACAGATATATATATTCAGTTCTTACACATATATATTCCGTTCTTACTCATATATATTCAGTTCTTACGCATATATATTCAGTTCTTACGGATATATATTCAGTTCTTAGACATATATATTCAGTTCTAACGCATATATATTCAGTTCTTAGACATATATATTCAGTTCTTAGACATATATATTCAGTTCTTACGCATATATATTCAGTTCTTACGCAAATATATTCAGTTCTTACACATATATATTCAGTTTTACGCATATGAATTCAGTTCTTAAGCATATATAATGAGTTCTTACGCATATATATTCAGTTCTTACGTATATATATTCAGTTCTTAGACATATATATTCAGTTCTTACGCATATATATTCAGTTCTTACGCATATATATTCATTTCTTACACATATATATTCAGTTTTACGCATATATATTCAGTTCTTAGACATACATGTATATATTCAGTTCTTACGCATATATATTCAGGTCTTACGCATATATATTCAGTTCTTACGGATATATATTCAGTTCTTAGACATATATATTCAGTTCTTACGCATATATATTCAGTTCTTACGCATATATATTCAGTTCTTAGGACATATATATTCAGTTCTTACACATATATATTCAGTTCTTACACATATATATTCAGTTCTTACACATATATATTCAGTTCTTACGCATATATATTCTGTTCTTACACATATATATTCAGTTTTACGCATATATATTCAGTTCTTACGCATATATATCAGTTCTTACGCATATATATTCAGTTCTTAGACATATATATTCAGTTCTTACACATATATATTGAGTTCTTACGCAAATATTTTCAGTTCTTACACATATATATTCAGTTTTACGCATATATATTCAGTTCTTAAGCATATATATTGAGTTCTTACGCATATATATTCAGTTCTTACGCATATATATTCAGTTCTTAGACATATATTCAGTTCTTACGCATATATATTCAGTTCTTACACATATATATTCAGTTCTTACACATATATATTCAGTTTTACGCATATATATTCAGTTCTTACGCATATATATTCAGTTCTTACGCATATATATTCAGTTCTTACACATATATATTCAGTTTTACGCATATACATTCAGTTCTTATGCATATATATTCAGTTCTTACACATATATATTCAGTTCTTACACATATATATTCCGTTCTTACGCATATATATTCAGTTCTTACGCATATATATTCAGTTCTTACGGATATATATTCAGTTTTTAGACATATATATTCAGTTCTTACGCATATATATTCAGTTCTTAGACATATATATTCAGTTTTACGCATATATATTCAGTTTTTACGCATATATATTCAGTTGTTACGCATATATATTCAGTTCTTAAACATATATATTCAGTTCTTACACATATATATTCAGTTCTGACACATATATATATTCCGTTCTTACACATATATATTCCGTTCTTACACATATATATTCAGTTCTTACACATATATATTCCGTTCTTACACATATATTTTCCGTTCTTACAAATTTATATTCCGTTCTTACACATATATATTACGTTCTTACGCATATATATTATGTTCTTACACATATATATTCCGTTCTTACACATATATATTCCGTTCTTACATATATATATTCCGTTCTTACGCATATATATTTAGTTCTTACGCATATATATTCAGTTCTTAGACATATATATTCAATTCTTACGCATATATATTCAGTTGTACGCATATATATTCAGTTCGTACACATATATATTCCGTTTTTACACATATATATTCCGTTCTTACACATATATATTCAGTTCTTACACATATATATTCCGTTCTTACACATATATTTTCCGTTCTTACAAATATATATTCCGTTCTTACACATATATATTCCGTTCTTACGCATATATATTACGTACTTACACATATATATTCCATTCTTACACATATATATTCCGTTCTTACACATATATATTCCGTTCTTACGCATATATATTCAGTTCTTACGCATATACATTCAATTATTACGCATATAAATTCAGTTCTTAAGCATATATATTCAGTTCGTACACATATATATTCAGATTAACGCATATATATTCAGTTCTTACGCATATATATTCAGTTCTTACATATATATATTCATTTCTTACACATATATATTCAGTTCTTACACATATATATTCCCTTCTTACGCATATATATTCAGTTCTTACGCATATATATTCAGTTCTTACGCATATATATTCAGTTTTTAGACATATATATTCAGTTCTTACGCATATATATTCAGTTCTTACACATATATATTCAGTTTTACGCATATACATTCAGTTCTTACGCATATATATTCAGTTCTTACACATATATATTCAGTTCTTAGACATATATATTCCCTTCTTACGCATATATATTCAGTTGTTACGCATATATATTCAGTTCTTACGGATATATATTCAGTTCTTACGCAAATATATTCAGTTCTTACGCATATATATTCAGTTCTTACGGATATATATTCAGTTCTTACGCATATATATTCAGTTCTTACGCAAATATATTCAGTTCTTACGCATATATATTCAGTTCTTACGGATATATATTCAGTTCTTAGACATATATATTCAGTTCTTACGCATATATTTAGTTCTTACGCATATATATTCAGTTCTTACACATATATATTCAGTTTGACGCATATATATTCAGTTCTTAAGCATATATATTGAGTTCTTACGCATATATATTCAGTTCTTACGCATATATATTCAGTTCTTACACATATATATTCAGTTTTACGCATATATATTCAGTTCTTACACATATATATTCAGTTCTTACGCTTATATATATTCAGTTCTTACGGATATATATTCAGTTCTTAGACATATATATTCAGTTCTTACTCATATATATTCAGTTCTTACGCATATATATTCAGTTTTACGCATATATATTTAGTTCTTACGGATATATATTCAGTTCTTAGACATATATATTCAGTTTTACGCATATATATTGAGTTCTTACGCAAATATATTCAGTTCTTACACATATATATTCAGTTATTATACATATATATTCCGTTCTTACACATATATATTCCGTTCTTACACATATATATTCAGTTCGTACACATATATATTCCGTCCTTAGACATATATATTCAGTTCTTACGCATATATATTCAGTTCTTAGACATATATATTCAGTTTTACGCATATATATTCAGTTCTTACGCATATATATTCAGTTCTTACGCATATATATTCAGTTCTTACACATATATATTCCGTTCTTACGTATATATATTCAGTTCTTACTCATATATATTCAGTTCTTAGACATATATATTCAATTCTTACGCATACATATTCAGTTTTACGCATATATATTCAGTTCGTACACATATATATTCAGTTTTAGGCATATATATTCAGTTCTTACGCATATATATTCAGTTCTTACACATATATATTCAGTTCTTACACATATATATTCAGTTCTTACAAATATATATTCCCTTCTTACGCATATATATTCAGTTCTTACGCATATATATTCAGTTCTTACGCATATATATTCAGTTCTTACGCATATATATTGAGTTATTACACAAATATATTCAGTTCTTACACATATATATTCAGTTTTACGCATATATATTCAGTTCTTAAGCATATGTATTGAGTTCTTACGCATATATATTCAGTTCTTACGCATATATATTCAGTTCTTAGACATATATATTCAGTTCTTACGCATATATATTCAGTTCTTACGCAAATATATTCAGTTCTTACGCATATATATTCAGTACTTACGCATATATATTCAGTTCCTACGGATATATATTCAGTTCTTAGACATATATATTCAGTTCTTACGCATATATATTCAGTTTTACGCATATATATTCAGTTCTTAGACATATATATTCAGTTCTTAAACATATATATTCAGTTCTTACACATATATATTCAGTTCTTACACATATATATTCCGTTCTTACACATATATATTCCGTTCTTACACATATATATTCAGTTCTTACACATATATATTTCGTTCTTAAACATATATATTCCCTTCTTACGCATATATATTCAGTTCTTACGCATATATATTCAGTTCTTACGCATATATATTCAGTTCTTACACATATATATTCAGTTTTAAGCATATACATTCAGTTCTTACGCATATATATTCAGTTCTTACACATATATATTCAGTTCTTAGACATATATATTCCCTTCTTACGCATATATATTCAGTTCTTACGCATATATATTCAGTTCTTACGGATATATATTCAGTTCTTAGAGATATATATTCAGTTCTTACGCATATATATTCAGTTCTTACGCAAATATATTCAGTTCTTACGCATATATATTCAGTTCGTACGGATATATATTCAGTTCTTAGACATATATATCCAGTTCTTACGCATATATATTTAGTTCTTACGCATATATATTCAGTTCTTACACATATATATTCAGTTTTACGCATATTTATTCAGTTCTTAAGCAGATATATTGAGTTCTTACGCATATATATTCAGTTCTTACGCATATATATTTAGTTCTTACACATATATATTCAGTTTTACGCATATATATTCAGTTCTTACACATATATATTCAGTTCTTACGCTTATATATTCAGTTCTTACGGATATATATTCATTTCTTAGACATATATATTCAGTTCTTACGCATATATATTCAGTTCTTACGCATATATATTCAGTTTTACGCATATATATTCAGTTCTTAGACATATATATTCAGTTTTACGCATATATATTGAGTTCTTACGCAAATATATTCAGTTCTTACACATATATATTCAGTTCTTACACATATATATTCCGTTCTTACACATATATATTCTGTTGTTACACATATATATTCAGTTCGTACAGATATATATTCCGTCCTTAGACATATATATTCAGTTCTTACGCATATATATTCAGTTCTTAGACATATATATTCAGTTTTACGCATATATATTCAGTTCTCACGCATATATATTCAGTTCTTACGCATATAAATTCAGTTCTTACACATATATATTCCCTTCTTACGCATATATATTCAGTTCTTACGCATATATATTCAGTTCTTAGACATATATATTCAATTCTTACGCATATATATTCAGTTTTACGCATATATATTCAGTTCGTACACATATATATTCAGTTTTAGGCATATATATTCAGTTCTTACCCATATACATTCAGTTCTTACCCATATATATTCAGTTCTTACACATATATATTCAGTTCTTACAAATATATATTCCCTTCTTACGCATATATATTCAGTTCTTACGCATATATATTCAGTTCTTACGCATATATATTCAGTTCTTAGACATATATATTCAGTTTTACGCATATATATTGAGTTCTTACGCAAATATATTCCGTTCTTACGCATATATATTCAGTTCTTACGCATATATATTCAGTTCTTAGACATATATATTCAATTCTTACGCATATATATTCAGTTTTACGCATATATATTCAGTTCGTAAACATATATATTCAGTTTTAGGCATATATATTCAGTTCTTAGGCATATTTATTCAGTTCTTACACATATATATTGAGTTCTTACGCATATATATTCAGTTCTTACGCATATATATTCAGTTCTTACACATATATATTCAGTTTTACGCATATATATTTACTTCTTACGCAAAAATATTCAGTTCTTACGCATATATATTCAGTTCTTACGCATATATATTCAGTTATTACGGATATATATTCAGTTCTTAGACATATATATTCAGTTCTTACGCATATATATTCAGTTCTTACACATATATATTCAGTTCTTAGACATATATATTCAGTTCTTATGGATATATATTCGGTTTTTACACATATATATTCAGTTCTTACACATTTATATTCCGTTCTTACGCATATATATTCCGTTCTTACACATATATATTCCGTTCTTACACATATATATTCCGTTCTAACACATATATATTCCATTCTTACGCATATATATTCAGTTCTTACGCATATATATTCAGTTCTTAGACATATATATTCAGTTTTACGCATATATATTCAGTTCTTACGCATATATATTCAGTTCTTACGCATATATATTCAGTTCTTACACATATATATTCAGTTTTACGCATATATATTCAGTTCTTACGCAAATATATTCAGTTCTTACACATATATATTCAGTTCTTACACATATATATTCCGTTCTTACGCATATATATTCCGTTCTTACACATATATATTCCGTTCTTACACATATATTCTGTTCTTACACATATATATTCCATTCTTACGCATATATATTCAGTTCTTACGCATATATATTCAGTTCTTACGGATATTTATTCATTTCTTAGACATATATATTCAGTTCTTACGCATATATATTCAGTTCTTACGCATATATATTCAGTTCTTACGCATATATATTCAGTTCTTAGGGATATATATTCAGTTCTTACACATATATATTCAGTTTTACGCATATATATTCAGTTCTTACGCATATATATTCAGTTCTTACGCATATATATTCAGTTCTTACAGATATATATTCAGTTCTTAGACATATATATTCAGTTATTACGCATATATATTCAGTTCTTACGCATATATATTCAGTTCTTACACATATATATTCAGTTCTTACACATATATATTCCGTTCTTACACATATACATTCCGTTCTTACACATATATATTCAGTTCGTACACATATATATTCCGTCATTAGACATATATATTCAGTTCTTACGCATATATATTCAGTTCTTAGACATATATATTCAGTTTTACGCATATATATTCAGTTCTTACACATATTTATTCAGTTCTTACGCATATATATTCAGTTCTTACACATATATATTCCGTTCTTACGCATATATATTCAGTTCTTACGCATATATATTCCCTTCTTACGCATATATATTCAGTTCTTACGCACATATATTCAGTTCTTACGGATATATATTCAGTTCTTAGACATATATATTCAGTTTTACTCATATATATTGAGTTCTTACGCAAATATATTCATTTCTTACACATATATATTCAGTTTTACGCATATATATTCAGTTCTTAAGCATATATATTGAGTTCTTACGCATATATATTCAGTTCTTACGCATATATATTCAGTTCTTAGACATATATATTCAGTTCTTACGCATATATATTCAGTTCTTACGCAAATATATTCAGTTCTTACGCATATATATTCAGTACTTACGCATATATATTCAGTTCTTACGGATATATATTCAGTTCTTAGACATATATATTCAGTTCTTACGCATATATATTCAGTTTTACGCATATATATTCAGTTCTTAGACATATATATTCAGTTCTTAAACATATATATTCAGTTCTTTCACATATATATTCAGTTCTTACACATATATATTCCGTTCTTACACATATATATTCAGTTTTTACACATATATATTCAGTTCTTACACATATATATTTCGTTCTTACACATATATTTTCCGTTCTTACAAATATATATTC
>JAWPHD010026026.1:0-14466 GCA_037043455.1 Cyrtodaria siliqua | reverse complement strand
AAGAGATGTAGACCTGTAAACACAGCTTACACGCAAAATTTGATGTGAAACAGACATATTTTAAGGACTATCAGAATTTGGGTTCCATGGGAGCCCAGGGGTTACAGGAACCAAAATTACTTAAGCAGCCCTTACGATAATGCTATAAGGAAGCTAATGGCCAAATATGGTTGTGCTAGGGTAAGAATTGTAAGAGATATAGACTTGTAAACACAGCTTACACGCAAAATTTGATGTGAAATGGGGCACATTTTATGGGCTATCATAATTTGGGTTCCATGGGAGCCCATGGGTTACAGGAACCAAAATTGCTTATGCAGCCCTTAAAATAATGCTACAAGGAAGCCCATGAACAAATTTGGTTGTGGTAGGATAAGAAATGTAAGAGATATACACTTGTAAACACAGCTTACACGCAAATCTTGATGTGGGACGCCGACGCCAACGCCGACGCCGACCCCGTCGTGATTACATAAGCTCTCTTATTCTTCGAATAGTCGAGCTAAAAATCACAGTTAAAGAAGGAAATATGATACTAATGTACTTACTCTATATTATGTATATGTTCCAGGTCAAACCACAGTACAACAGCAAAAGCAAACAGATTGGAACACTGGGCTAGTAGACTGTAACATAGTGTGAGATCAGTGCAGAAGGATAATACACACATTAAAAAACAAGGCAACCTTGCCTATTTTTTTTAAATCGCTTTATGAATGATTTAAATCTAAAACTAGAAACTGTGTCTATGGGACTCGTACGACTTGATCTGAATTTGGATAGTAATGATAGTACAAGGTACAGAAAAGGTTCATGACTCAGCAAAAAAATAAAATTACATCTTCATCTAATCAATCTCATTAAAATCATATCCTAACTCTCCGCTATAGGATCTGACAACACTGCCTTGAAGGTCAAGTCTGAGATCTACCTTTAATCTAATCAATATTCATGAGAAAACCAACTAAATTCAACCAATGAAATCGTGCGTTTCATATGCACTAGGTTTCAGATGATGTCCGAGTGATCTGAACAAACAAAAATCCACATAAAACACATATCCGAAAAATATAAAGTTGCCGTGTGTAAACTCTGTGGATTGCACGATAAATTCAAAGAAATGCACTAAATGGCTTGTTTACAGCAAGAATATGAAGAAAGTCATAGGTGCATGTCATGTTTTTGAAAACATTCGGAACATTATGCTACTGAGATTATTGCAACATTAGGGTTTCGTTTTCTATACAGAACTTATTTAATACATTTGGCCCGCTAGCGCAGTTGGTAGCAAGGTAGAGTGTAGGTTACGCATTCAACCCTAAGAAATGGTAATTCTTTTCTTTTTTTTATGTCGCTATTGAATTCCGTCAATCTTGGCTTTATTCAGCAACTATTCAATAATGGTTGATGTGTGATGTTTGTCAACGCATTTTTTTGTGTGTGTGTTTTATAAGCTAAAAGTTACGGACATCGTCTCTTTCAATACTGAGCGTAGACTGCTCCTCAGCATTTGTCAATGACTGAAATGCAACATGCACAGTGTATACCAAGCAATTTTGAAGGCTGAAATCTGATTGGCTAATCGTAAGGTCAATCCGACATGACCTCAAATGCAGTGTTGTCAGATCCTTAGTTGTGTAGAGTATCGTAAGGTGATAAAGAGTCGGATTTTAATGAGATTGTCATCTAATGGTCTAAGTGAATTCAGTAAAACATCAGCATATAGAATATAAACATTAATACTTAAACAAGTAAAGCACCAACAGTGGTGTGAACACCAGATTGCAAATTAAACATTTTAACTGAAAAATCTAATTAAAAAGAGGGGATAAATAAGATAAAATACATGACAGAGTTATGGTTTCTGTCATATGACATTGTGTAATGATAATGAACATGACTGTGTGCCAAGTTTCAAAGCTTTCTGACATTTTGTTTTTTGAGAAATGAGAAAGAAAACTTTAACCAAAAACTTTAAGCAAAACGTCAAAACGTCAAAACACCTAAACACCTAAACGGACGGATAAACAGCCAGATGGAAATCGTCAAACTTAATGCCTGAATTTTTTATGAAATCAGGCTAAAAAATAATCGAACTAGAAACTTTTTCCAACTTTATATGACTTGAGCTTTTAAAATATTTAAGGTCTGTAAAACAACATTTAATTTATTTATTTTTCCTGAATGGTAACTTTTGTGACATTTGCACAAATACAATGGTGGCTTCAATGGTCACCTACCTAGTAATGGCCAGCCCTCCTAAATGTCTGGCTAATGACATCAAGACCAAAGGTGGCAGTAGAATTAACAACCACAGGTGCCTGTAATAGTCAAGCATGTAATTATAATGTTTGTTAAATTAACCCAGGGCATAAGTAAGAGAAAAGTTTGCTAAAACTGCTGACTTCTCCCTGTCAGTGACTAGAAAGAGGTTTCTGATATGATCATGATGATAAAAGAAGGAAAACCTGAAAATGATCGAGAACTCCCAGAAATTTGGCCCTGGCTTGAGCCTGGTTACCTCTAACTCTGTTGTAGTTACTCTTTAAATACTAAAGGCATTTTACTAAGTAAAGATGTTTAATAAAAGAAAATAATTCAAAACTGAAACAAAGCTTTTTCTGTTAACTTTCAGGTTTTCTCACATGTTGCCACTCCCATCTATGAAGTCAGACCTGAAACTATTCACTTGTTTTCCAGGGAAACTAGTATAAATGTTAAGACTAATATTATAGCTGTAGTTTAATGGAATTGATGCTTTTATTCAAAACGACAGCTAAAACTTGATATCTGACTAACTGAAATGAATGGGGTTATGGTGCACCAACACAAAAAGGTTATATGGGGCCAACGGTAGGGATGGGTATCGTTGGAGATATCGTATCGTGATATATGGTTATACGGCTACACTGTATCGTGATATATGGTTATACGGCTACACTGTATCACGATATATGGTTATACGGCTACACTGTATCACGATATATGGTTATACGGCTACACTGTATCACGATATATGGTTATACGGCTACACTGTATCACGATATATGGTTATACGGCTACACTGTATCACGATATATGGTTATACGGCTACACTGTATCACGATATATGGTTATACGGCTACACTGTATCACGATATATGGTTATACGGCTACACTGTATCACGATATATGGTTATACGGCTACACTGTATCACGATATATGGTTATACGGCTACACTGTATCACGATATATTATTTCAACAATGTGTGTGTAGTATCATGGCAAAGATGTCTAACAAGGTTAGTAGGTTACATGTATTAGGAAGTTTATCTAAAACTAGAACACGTGAACTTTAACTAATTGATAACTTATAAACAGCACTAAACAGCAGTATTAAAAGTACGGCAGACCTTCATTTTCCCTAGATTTCCATAGGATTCCCAGTCATTATATATATATTTATCTATCCCACAATATTATATATCTCCGGGACCCACAGTTATATATCTCCAGGACCCACAATATTATATATCTCCGGGACCCACAGTTATATATCTCCGGGACCCACAATATTATATATCTCCGGGACCCACAATATTATATATCTCCGGGACCCACAATATTATATATCTCCGGGACCCACAATATTATATATCTCTGGGACCACAATATTATATATCTCCGGGACCACCATATTATATATCTCCGGGACCACAATATTATATATCTCCGGGACCACAATATTATATATCTCCGGGACCACAATATTATATATCAATCTAATTACAAAAGACAATCAGTCCACATCATTTATGGAAGAACAGTATCGGTCAGAGTTAAAGGAATTAAGAAATCAAATTATAACGGTAAATGATCCATAAAAATACGGGCAATATTTTCTTCTATCTATGAAAGCATGTGACGGTGTTTCCATAACGTTTCAAAATACCAGAAATAGACGAGGCAGTTCCTGTTTTTGGTATTGTACAGAGAAAACAGAAGCAAAGTATGTGACCATAAGAAACAATACATACAATGTCAGCATTTGGCATTTTCGGAGTCATATGATTAAAAGAATCTCACATTCATGCCAATTTTTATTGAATTTATGAAACTCGTGGGATATTCTCAGCACACTCTCGATTCATATAATTTTACCAAAATCATTTAATAAATATCATATTAAACTGGCACTCATGTAAGGAAATATTCATGCTCTGGACAATACTCTCATTCTGGACAACAATACTCTCATTCTGGACAATACTCCCATTCTGGACAATACTCTCATTCTGGACAATACTCCCATTCTGGACAATACTCTCATTCTGGACAATACTCCCATTCTGGACAATACTCCCATTCTGGACAATACTCTCATTCTGGACAATACTCACATTCTGGACAATACTCACATTCTGGACAATACTCTCATTCTGGACAAAAAATACTCACATTCTGGACAATACTCACATTTTCATGTTTGGGAAATAATCTGATAGGTTTTCTGTTATAAATATAATGTAGGCACAGCAAAACCCTGAAAAAGACATTTTATAATCAATAATAAATAACTAAAAAAAGTTGTCAACATGGGCCATACATGAACTTGTTGGGTGGGTACTAAACTTGGGTCATACTTTCTTTTGATGGGTGAATGATATAATGCTACAAAGTGAATGATATAATACTGCACAGTGAATGATATAATACTGCACAGTGAATGATATAATACTGCACTGTGAATAATATAATACTCCACAGTGAATGAGATAATACTGCACAATGAATGATATAATAATGAAAAGTGAATGATATAATACTGCAAAGTGAATGATATAATACTGCACAGTGAATGATAAAATACTGCAAAGTGAATGATATAATACCGCACAGTGAATGATATAATACTGCACAGTGAATGATATAATACTGCACAGTGAACTGCACAGTGAATGATATAATACTGCATAGTGAATGATATAATACTGCACAGTGAATGATATAATACTGCACACTTTACACAGCATAAACATGTTATTCTAATGCACTTGAACAAAATTCTAAAATTCAATTGGTTGACGTTCAAACATTTGTGACTATTAAATTGTCAATAACCATAACACATTGCAAATCCAAGACAAGTGACGTTAAACCATCAAAAAAATGTGACGTCATTTAGTTTTATTTCAATGCGTTTGTGAATAATACTGTCAAAAACAATAAAATACGTTAGAAACGGGTTAACCAGCATTGACATTTTGACTTTTGCAACAGTATATCTGTCGTTTAATGGTCACAAATCATGTTTAACGACTTTATTAATGCACCATTAAAATAAATTTGCCACCATTAAACGACAGATATACCGTTGCAAAATTCAAAATGTCAATACAGTTAATCCCATTGCCACACCACTATGTATACAGTTAACCCCATAGCCACACCACTATGTATACAGTTACCCCATAGCCACACCACTATGTATACAGTTAACCCCATAGCCACACCACTATGTATACAGTTAACCCCATAGCATACATTGGAACAGTAGATAAATAATGTATACAGTTAACCCCATAGCATACATTGGAACAGTAGATAAATAATGTATTCAGTTAACCCCATAGCATACATTGGAACAGTAGATAAATAATGTATTCAGTTAACCCCATAGCATACATTGGAACAGTAGATAAATAATGTATACAGTTAACCCCATAGCATACATTGGAACAGTAGATAAATAATGTATTCAGTTAACCCCATAGCATACATTGGAACAGTAGATAAATTATGTATTCAGTTAACATACATTGGAACAGTAGATAAATAATGTATACAGTTAACCCCATAGCATACATTGGAACAGTAGATAAATAATGTATACAGTTAACCCCATAGCATACATTGGAACAGTAGATAAATAATGTATTCAGTTAACCCCATAGCATACATTGGAACAGTAGATAAATAATGTTTTCAGTTATAAAAGCATGAAAAGAACACAAAAAGATGTATTTTCCTATAATTAATAGAACTCAGTATTCAGGTTCACAAACTGGAACTCGTCTGACAGATCAAAATATTTAAAACATTTAAAAGGGACACACAGCAATCTTGATTTCTTTAAATCTCACAGCTGCCTCTGATTTTTTCTGCATATTTGCAAATTATTATTATAAATAAATAGTTCTAAGGAAATAGTTTTTGCTTATAACTATTTGTTAATTATATTGCATCAAAAATATATTTAACCATACGTAGAATAACGTGGAGAACTGAAATTACAAATTTGACTTCCTTTTATTTAATTATACATGAAAGCAAGTTTAAAGTCAAAATGATATCCTGGTTACATTTAAATAAATCAAATTTTAAGTATTCACTATTTCGTCTTATTATACTATAAGATTTAATACATTATTTGTGCAATAATATCACAAATTTATAATATGCAAAAACAAATGGCTTAATACAATTCTTACAATTAACATTAATGATTGAACAAATGCAATTTATGTAGAAAAACTAACGGGACGCGGCTAGTTTGTAAAAAAAACACAAGATTGCCGTGTGTCCCTTTAATGCTTAATAAATAGTGTAAGATGGCCAGGTGTTCCTTTAATATCAAGACTTCAATGGCAAATTCACTATTATCATTGACAAAATGTTTAACAAAATATTTTAAAGAATCTAACCCTAGGCAACACCTCTAGGTGTTCAGTTCATATAATGATGTATATGTGCCATGTGTGCTGATTAGAAGTATAGGTTTATTACCGGGTTCTTAAAAAACCCGTGATTGAATATGCGTAAAATGAATTATGAGTTGGGAATTAAATTCGATGCTCGAGTTTTGGGGTTTTGCCTTGCTAGTTAAAGCCATTTATATTACGAGATATATATACCTGGTTGTCAATAGGTTTAGAAATGGTGTACATCTGTTGTTAAATGTGCCTGTTCATGGTGGATTAGGAACTTTAATATAAATCTAATACTTAATGTAAGAAGGGTGTAACGGAACTAGCGGAGTTATCTGACCTGTCTGAGACACAACTATAGCAATGTCCACCAGGAAGCGCCCTGTATGCCCTACAGCATGGTAACCTGGAAAATAAATGACATGGATTGTGGTAGTCTGACTGTGGTATGACTGAGATACTATGACTGTGATTTGACAGACATGACTGTGATCTGACTGTGTTATATGGTGGTATGACTGTGATATAAAGGACATGACTGTGATCAGACTGTGTTATATGGTGATATGACTGTGATATGATGGACATGAGTGTGATCTGACTGTGTTATATGGTGATATGACTGTGATACAACTGTGATATGATGGTGATAGGATTGTGGTATGACTGATATAACTGAGATATTACTGTGATATGATGGTGATATATCTGAGATATGACTAATATGATGGTGATTTGACTGTGATTTGACTGTGATATGACTGTGATATAACTAAGATATTACTGTGATATATCACCATCATGTCAGTTGTCATAGATCACAAAGAAAACAAGAAGAAGTAATGCTGTGCAATACAATGTCCCCTACCGATTATTGTGCGATAATTTTATTTTATTTGGAGGATAATTAGGATAAAGTGACACATGAACATGTAAATGCATAATTTAAGCGTAAAATGCCCAATTAACTGTCTGAAAAATATGAGACTAACCATAACTTTTTATTTAAGCTACCTATCCATAAAGCTTCATCAATATCTCATTCCTAATTAAAGTTATTGAGTTCTATTTTAGTAGCAGTGACCTTGAACTTGAATCCAGACACCCCAAATGCAATCCCAAGCTTCCTTTTCATATAAACTACATACCCATAAAGGTTCATACCAATATCTCATTCCTAAATGGTTATTTAGCGGAAACCATTTTTCTATTTTTAGTAACAGTGACCTTGACGTTGACCCCAAATGCAATCCCAAGGTTCCTTTTCATATAAGCTAAATACCCATAAAGTTTCATTCCAACATCTCATTCCTAACTGAAGTTATTGAGCAGAAACCGTTATCCTATTTACAGTGACCTTAACCTTGACCTCAGTGACTCCAAATGCAATACCCACCTTCCTTTTCATATAAGCTACATACCCATAAACTTTCATTCCAACGTCTCATTACTAACTGAAGTTATAGAGCGGAAACCGTTTTTTTATTTTTAGTAACAGTGAAATTGATCTTTACCCCAGTGACCCCAAATGGAATCCCGTGTTTCCTTTTCTTATAAGCTACCTACCCATAAAGTTTCATTCCAATATCTCATTCCTAACTGAAGTTATTGAGCAGAAACCGTTTTTTCTATTACCTTGACCCCAGTGACCCCAGTGACCCAAGATGCGATCCCAAGCTTCTTTTTCATATAAGCTACATACCCATAAATTTTCATTTCAATATCTCATTCCTAACTGAAGTTATTGAGCGGAAACTGGTTGTTTTATTTTTAATAACAGTGAAATTGATCTTTACCCCAGTGACCCCAAATGGAATCACATGCTTCCAAATGAGCTACCTACCCATACAGTTTCATTCCAATATCTCATTCCTAACTGAAGTTACTGAGCGGAAATCCCTTCTCTATTTTTAGTAACACTGACCTTGACCATAGTGATCCCAAATGCAATTCCAAGCTAGCTACCTACCCATAATATCTCATTCCTGACTGAAGTTACTGAGTGGAAACTGTTTTTCTATTTTAGTAACAGTGACCTTTACCTTGATCCCAGTGACTCCAAATGCAATCCAAAACTTCCTTTGCATATACACTACCTACCCATAAAGTTTCATTCCAATATCTCATTCCTAACAAGTTATTAAACAGAAACAGTTTTTGTACTTTTGCCAACAGTGACCTTGACCCCAGTAACCCCAAATGCAATCCCAAGCTTCATTTTCATATAAGCTACCTACCCATAAAGTTTCATTCCAATATCTCATTCCTAACTGAAGTCATTTAGCGGAAACCGTTTTTCTATTTTTAGTAACAGTGACCTTGAACTTGACCAAAGTGACCCCAAATGCAATCCCAAGCTTCTTTTTCATAAAAGCTACCTACCGATAAAGTTTCATTCCAATATTCTCATTCCTAACTGGTTATTGAGCAGAAACCATTTTTCTATTTTTAGTAACAGTGACCTTGGCCTTGACCATAGTGACCCCAAATGCAATCCCAAGCTTCATTTTCATATAAGCTACTTACCCATAAAGATTCATTCCAATATCTCATTCCTAACTCAAGTTATTGAGCGGAAACCATTTTTCTATTTTTGATAACAGTGACCTTGGCCTTGACCATAGTGACCCCAAATGCAATCCCAAGCCTTATTTTCATATAAGCTACTTACCCATAAAGATTCATTCCCATATCTCATTCCTAACTGAAGTTATTGAGCGGAAACCATTTTTCTATTTTTGATAACAGTGTCCTTGACCTTGACCCTAGTGACCTCAAATGCAATCCCAAGCTTCCTTTTCATATAAGCTACCTACCGACAAAGCTTCATTCCAATATCTCATTCCTAACGGAAGTTATTAAGCGGAAACCGTTTTTCTATTTTTGGTAACAGTGACCTTGATCCTAGTGACCTCAAATGCAATCCTAAGCTTCGTTTTCATATAAGCTACCTACCGATAAAGTTTCATTCCAATACCTCATTCCTAACTGAAGTAATGGAGCAGAAACTGTTTTTCTAACAGTGAACTTGACCCCAGTAACCCCAAATGCAATCTCATGCTTCCTTTTCATATAAGCTACCTACCCATAAAGTTTCATTCCAATATCTCATTCCTAACTGAAGTCATTGAGCGGAAACCGTTTTTCTATTTTTAATAACAGTGACCTTGACCCCAGTTACCCCAAATGCAATCCCAAGCTTCCTTTTCATATAGCTACCTACCAATCAAGTTTCATTCCAATATTCTCATTCCTAACTGAAATTATTGAGCAGAAACAGTTTTCTATTCTTAGAAATAGTGACCCTGACCTTGAACCAAGTGAGCCCAAATGCAATCTCAAATTTCCATTTCATATAAGCTACCAACCCATAAAGTTTCATTCCAATATCTCAATCCTAACTTAAGTTATTGAGCAGAAATCTTTTCTTTTTTTTAGTAACTGTGAAATTGACCTTGACCCCAGTGACCCCAAATGGAATCCCATGCTTCCTTTTCATATAAGCTACCTACCCATAAAGTTTCATTCCAATATCTCACTCCTAACTGAAATTATTGAGCAGAAACCGTTTTCTATTTTTAGAAACAGTGACCCTAACCTTGAACCAAGTGAGCCCAAATGCAATCTCAAGTTTCCTTTTCATACAAGCTACCTAAAACTCTATTTTAGTAACAGTGACCTTGACCTTGATCCAGTGACTCCAAATGCAATCCCAGACTTACTTTTCATATACGCTACCTACCCATCAAGTTTCATTCCAATATCTCACTCCTAACTGAAGTTATTGAGCAGAAACTGTTTTCTATTTTTAGAAACAGTGACCCTGACCTTGAACCAAGTGAGCCCAAATGCAATCTCAAGTTTCCTTTTCATACAAGCTACCTAAAACTCTATTTTAGTAACAGTGACCTTGACCTTGATGCCAGTGACTCCAAATGCAATCCCAAACTTACTTTTCATCAAGTTTCATTCCAATATCTCATTCCTAACTGAAGTTATTGAGCAGAAACTGTTTTCTATTTTTAGAAACAGTGACCCTGACCTTGAACCAAGTGAGCCCAAATGCAATCTCAAGTTTCCTTTTCATACAAGCTACCTAAAACTCTATTTTAGTAACAGTGACCTTGACCTTGATTCCAGTGACTCCAAATGCAATCCCAGACTTACTTTTCATCAAGTTTCATTCCAATATCTCATTCCTAACTGAAGTTATTGAGCAGAAACTGTTTTTCTATTTTATTAACAGTGACCTTGACCCAGTAGCTCCACATGCAATCCTATGCTTCCATTTCATGTAAGCTACCTACCGATAAAGTTTCAATCCAATATCTCATTCCTAAATGCAGTCATTGAGAGGAAACCATTTTTTATTTTTAGTAACAATGACCTTGACCTTGACCCCAGTGACCCCAAATGCAATCCCAAGCTTCCTTTCAAATAAGCTACCTACCCGTAAACTTTCATTCCAATATCTCATTCCTAACTGAAGTTTCTCAGCGGAAACCTTTATTCTATTTTTAGTAACAGTGATCCCAGTGACCCCAAATGCAATCCCAAGCTTCCTTTTCACATAGGCTACCTTCCCATGAAGTTTCATTTCAATATCTCATTCCTAACTGAAAAAATTGAGCGGAAACCATTTTTCTATAATTAGTGACCTTGACCTTAAATGCAATCCCATGCTTCCTTTTCAAATAAGCTACCTACCCATTAAGTTTCGTTCCAAATTCTCATTCCTAAATGAAGTTATTGATTGGTAGTAACAGCGACCTTGACCCCAGTGACCCCAAATGCAATCCCAAGCTTCCTTTTCATATAAGCTACCTACCCATAAAGTGTCATTTCAATACCTCATTTCTAACTGAAATTATTGAGCGGAAACTATTTTTCTATTTTTAGTAACAGTGACATTGACCTTGACCCCAAGTGCAATCCCAAACTTCCTGTTCATATAAGCTACCTATGCATAAAGTTTCATTCCAATATCTCATTCCTAACTGAAGTTATTGAGCGGAAACGTTTTTTTCTAATTTGAGTAACTGTGACCCTAAATGCAATCCCCAGCTTCCTTTTCATATAAGCTACCTACCCATGAAGTTTCATTCCAATATCTCATTCCTAACTGAAGTTACTGAGCGGAAACGAAGTGTGACAGACTGACTGAGTGCAATCCTATAGTACCTCCGGTCTATGACTGAAACAAGAGGCCCAAGAGGGCCTGTGGACGCTCTACTGGCTAACATGGCTCTTATGACGCCAATGAAGCGAGTGACTGTCATTTATGTTTTTTTGAAAGTTTCGGGCAAAAAACAGCTTTTTGACTAAATCAAGGGCCATAACTTAAGAATCTGGTAAAGTTTGGTAAAGATCAAATGAAAAATGAATAAATGAATTGGATTTTATAGTCGCACCATCAGCTAAGGTCATGTGGCGACTTTCCAGCTTCCACTGGTGGAGGAAGACCCCAGGTGGCCCTTCGGGCAATTTTCGTGCACGGGCGGGCACCTTGGTAGAACCACCGATGTTCCGCAAGCCAGCTGGATAGCTTCCTCACATAAAGATTCCTAGGCCCCTGAGAGATCGAACCTACAGCGGTGAGGGGCAAGTGATTTCAAGTCAGAGACTCTAACCACTCGGCCACGGACGCCCCTAAATGAAAAATGAAGGCCCTACCATATTAACAAGGCAAAATATAGCATTTTTAACTAAATCAAGAGCCATAACTCCTCTGTTACTGGTTCGACTGGTCCAGCATAGAGCTAAAAAAGAAAGAAAAAAATAGACAAAAAATAGAAAAAAAAAATATTAACAAATTAAAACAAGAGGCCCAAGAGGGCCTGTGGACGCTCTACTGGCTAACATGGCTCTTATAACATCAATGAAGTGAGTGACTGCCATTTACGTTTTTTTGAAAGGTTCGGGCAAAAAACAGCTTTTTAACTAAATCAAGGGCCATAACTAAAAAATCTGGTAAAGTTTGGTAAAGATCAGATGAAAAATGAAGGCCCAACCGTATTAACGAGGCAACATATAGCATGTTTAACTAAATCAAGTACACCTCTGTTACTGGTCCGACTGGTCGAACATAGAGCTAAAAAAAAAAAAAATATCAAAAAAAAAAAAAAAAAAAAAAGAAGATATTTAAAAAAAAAATCAAAAATAAAAAATAAAAAATCAAAAAAAAGAAGATATTTAAAAAAAATAAAAAAAAAAATAAAATATTATATATAAAAAATTAATTAAACAAAAAAAAAAAAAAAAAAAAAAAGCGGGGCCAAATGTGACCCCAGGGTCACCATTTGAACAAACTTGGTAAAGGACCATAAGCTTTTAGCAAATGCAAAATATTAAACCTCTGGCTCTTGCAGTTCCAGAGAATATTTTTTTTCTTCAGTTTTTCCCTCTACAAGCATTTACGTAAAACTGTGAATCACCGGGGCAGGGCCAGATGTGACCCCAGGGTCCCCATTTGAACAAAATAGGTAAAGGACCATAAGCTTATAGCAACAGCAAAATATTAAACCTCTGGCTCTTGCAGTTTCAGAGAAGTAGATTTTTTAAGTTTTTCCCTATACATGTCTATGTAAAACATGTGACCCTTGGGGCGGGACCAAATGTGACCCCAGGGTCACTATTTGAACAAACTTGGTAAAGGACCATAAGCTGATGCTACATGTATTATATGAGAGCTCTGTGCCATGTGGTTCCAGAGAAGAAGAATTTTTTCAGTTTTTCCCTATACAAGCCTATGTAAAACTGTGACCCCCGGGGTGGGGCCAAATGTGACCCCTGTGTCACCATTTGAACAAACTCGATAGAGGACCACAAGCTTATAGCAAATGCAAAATATTAAACATCTGGCTCTTGCAGTTTCGGAGAAGAAGATTTTTTAAGTTTTTCCCTATACATGTCTATGTAAAACATGTGACCCTTGGGGCGGGGCCAAAAGTGACCCGAGGGTCACCATTTGAACAAACTTGGTAAAGGACCATAAGCTTATAGTAAATGCAAAATATCAAACCTCTGGCTCTTGTAGTTTCCGAGAAGAAGATTTTTTAAAAAAAAAAATCCTAAATAAGTCTATGTAAAATTGTGACCCCCGGGGCGGGGACAAATTTCACCCCAGGGTCACCATTTGAACAAACTTAGTAGAGGACCATAAGCTGATGCTACATGTAATACATGAGAGCTCTGTGCCTTGTGGTTTCAGAGAAGAAGATTTTTTAAAGTTTTTTCCTATATGTCTATATGAAAAACATGCAAAACCTCAATATACAAATTTTGGACCCCCGGGGCACGGCCATTTTTGACCCCGGGGACTTTATTTGAACAAACTTGATAGTCTAGGCGTTGGCGATCATTTTAAAAGAAAAACTGTTGAAATCTGTCCAGCGGTTCTGGAAAAGAAGATTTTTTAAGGTTGCGACCATATATGGTAATGGCAGCCATCTTGGATGTAGCGTTGACCTAATTTTAACAAATCTAAAAAGCATTCATCTAAGGATCATCCACGTGAAGTTTGGTCAAAATTAGCCAAGCGGTTTCTGAGGAGAAGTCGTTTGAAGAAAAGTTAACGGACGACAGACAGACAGACGACAGACGACGGACGACGGACAACACAGCATCCCATGATTTTTCAGAGAATAAGAAATTATATAGCTAGTATATACCATCAGAAAACAAGGCTAAAACATAGCTATGTGTAAGAATTGACCAAAACAACACAGAAATATGTAAAAAAAAGTGAGGGTGGAGAGGCAGGGAATGGGGTGGAGGGGC
>JAWPHD010026025.1:0-14472 GCA_037043455.1 Cyrtodaria siliqua | reverse complement strand
TAAGAACTGAATATATATGCGTAAGAGCGGAATATATATGCGTAAGAACGGAATATATATGCGTAAGAACTGAATATATATGCGTCAGAACTGAATATATATGCGTAAGAGCTGAATATATATGCGAAAGAACTGAATATATATGCGTAAGTACTGAATATTTATGCGTAAGACCTGAATATATATGTGTAAGAACTGAATATATATGCGTAAGAACTGAATATATATGTGTAAGAACTGAATATATATGTGTAAGAACTGAATATATCTGCGTCAGAAATGAATATATATGCGTAAGAACTGAATATATATGGGTAAGAACTTGAATATATATCCGTAAGAACTGAATATAAATGCGTAAGATCTGAATATATATGCGTAAGAACTGAATATATATGCGTAAGAACTGAATATATATCCGTAAGAACTGAATATAAATGCGTAAGATCTGAATATATATGCGTAAGAACTGAACATATATGCCTAAGAACTGAATATATATGCATAAGAACTGAATATATATGCATAAGAACTGAACATATATTCGTTAGAACTAAAATATATATGCGTAAGAACTGAATATATGCGTAAGAACTGAATATATATGCGTAAAAACTGAATATATATGTGTAAGAACTCAATATATGTGTGTTAGAACTGAATATATATGCATAAGAACTGAACATATATGCGTAACAACTGAATATATATGCATAGGATCTGAATATATGCGTAAGAACATAATATATATGGGTAACAACTGAATATATATGCGTAAGAAGTGAATATATATGCGTAAGAACTGAATATATATGAGGTAAGAACTGAATATATATGCGTAAGAACTGAATATATATGCGTAAGAACTGAATATATATGTGTAAGATATATGTGTAAGAACTGAATATATATGTGTAAGAACTGAATATATATGCGCAAGAACTGAATATATATGCGTAAGAACTGAACATATATGCGTAAGAACTGAATATATATGCGTAAGAACTGAATATATGCGTAAGAAATGAATATATGCGTAAGAACTGAATATTGATGTGTAAGAACTGAATATATATGCGTAAGAACTGAATATATATGCGTAATAACGGAATATATATCTGTAAGAACTGAATATATATGTGTAAGAACTGAATATATATGTGTAAGAACTGAATATATATGCGTAAGAACTGAATATATATGCGTAAGAACTGAATATATATGCGTAAGAACTGAATATATATGCGTAAGAAGTGAATATATATGCGTAAGAACTGAATATATATGCGTAAGAACGGAATATATATGTGTAAGAACTGAATATTTGCGTCAGAATGGAATATATATGTGTAAGAACTGAATATATATGTGACAGAACTGAATATATATGCGTAAGAACTGATCATATATGCGTAAGAAACTGAATATATATGCGAAAGAACTGAATATATATGTGTAAGAAAGAACGGAATATATATGTGTAAGAACTCAATATATATGTGTAAGAACTGAATATATATGTGTAAGAACTGAATATATATGCGTAAGAACTTGAATATATATGCATAAGAAACTGAACATATATGCGTAAGAACTGAATATATATACGTAAAAACTGAACTTATATGCGTAAGAACTGAATATATATGCGTAAGAGCGGAATATATATGCGTAAGAACGGAATATATATGCGTAAGAAACTGAATATATATGCGTCAGAACTGAATATATATGCGTAAGAGCTGAATATATATGCGAAAGAACTGAATATATATGCGTTTAGTACTGAATATTTATGCGTAAGACCTGAATATATATGTGTAAGAACTGAATATATATTGCGTAAGAACTGAATATATATGCGTAAGAACTGAATATATATGTGTAAGAACTGAATATATATGCGTCAGAAATGAATATATATGCGTAAGAACTGAATATATATGCGTAAGAACTGAATATATATCCGTAAGAACTGAATATAAATGCGTAAGAATTGAATATATATATGCGTAAGAACTGAATATATATGCGTAAGAACTGAATATATATCCGTAGTAAAACTGAATATAAATGCGTAAGATCTGAATATATATGCGTAAGAAACTGAACATATATGCATAAGAACTGAATATATATGCATAAGAACTGAATATATATGCATAAGAACTGAACATATATTCGTTAGAACTAAATATATATGCGTAAGAACTGAATATATGCGTAAGAACTGAATATATATGCGTAAAAACTGAATTATATATGTGTAAGAACTCAATATATGTGTGTTAGAACTGAATATATATGCATAAGAACTGAACATATATGCGTAACAACTGAATATATATGCGTAAGAAGTGAATATATATGTGTAAGAACTGAATATATATGTGTAAGAACTGAATATATATGTGTAAGAAACTGAATATATATGTGTAAGATATATGCGTAAGTACTGAATATATATGTGTAAGAACTGAATATATATGCGCAAGAATTGAATATATATGTGTAAGAACTGAATATATATGCGTAAGAACTGAACATATATGCGTAAGAACGGAATATATATGTGTAAGAACTGAATATATATGTGTAAGAACTGGATATATATGCGTAAGAGCTGAATATATGCGTAAGAACGGAATATATATGTGTAAGAACTGAATATATATGTGTAAGAACTGAATATATATGCATAGGATCTGAATATATGCGTAAGAACATAATATATATGGGTAACAACTGAATATATATGCGTAAGAAGTGAATATATATGCGTAAGAACTGAATATATATGGGTAAGAACTGAATATATATGTGTAAGAACTGAATATATATGTGTAAGAACTGAATATATATGCGTAAGAACTGAATATATATGCATAAGAACTGAACATATATGCGTAAGAACTGAAACATATATTCGTTAGAACTAAATATATATGCGTAAGAACTGAATATATGCGTAAGAACTGAATATATATGCGTAAAAACTGAATATATATGTGTAAGAACTCAATATATGTGTGTTAGAACTGAATATATATGCATAAGAACTGAACATATATGCGTAACAACTGAATATATATGCGTAAGAAGTAAATATATATGTGTAAGAACTGAAATAATATATGTGTAAGAACTGAATATATATGTGTAAGAACTGAATATAAATGTGTAAGATATATGCGTAAGAAACTGAATATATATGTGTAAGAACTGAATATATATGCGCAAGAATTGAATATATATGTGTAAGAACTGAATATATATGCGTAAGAACTGAACATATATGCGTAAGAACGGAATATATATGTGTAAGAACTGAATATATATGTGTAAGAACTGGATATATATGCGTAAGAGCTGAATATATGCGTAAGAACGGAATATATATGTGTAAGAACTGAATATATATGTGTAAGAACTGAATATATATGCATAGGATCTGAATATATGCGTAAGAACATAATATATATGGGTAACAACTGAATATATATGCGTAAGAAGTGAAATATATATGCGTAAGAACTGAATATATATGGGTAAGAAACTGAATATATATGCGTAAGAACTGAATATATATGCGTAAGAACTGAATATATATGTGTAAGATATATGCGTAAGAACTGAATATATATGTGTAAGAACTGAATATATATGCGCAAGAACTGAATATATATGCGTAAGAACTGAAACATATATGCGTAAGAACTGAATATATATGCGTAAGAAACTGAATATATATGCGTAAGAAATGAATATATGCGTAAGAACTGAATATTGATGTGTAAGAACTGAATATATATGCGTAAGAACTGAATATATATGCGTAAGAACGTAATATATATGCGTAAGAACGGGAATATATATTTGTAAGAACTGAATATATATGTGTAAGAACTGAATATATATGTGTAAGAACTGAATATATATGCGTAAGAACTGAATATATATGCGTAAGAACTGAATATATATGCGTAAGAACTGAATATATATGCGTAAGAAGTGAATATATATGCGTAAGAACTGAAATATATATGCGTAAGAACGGAATATATATGTGTAAGAACTGAATATTTGCGTCAGAATGGAATATATATGTGTAATAACTGAATATATATGTGACAGAACTGAATATATATGCGTAAGAACTGATCATATATGCGTAAGAACTGAATATATATGCGAAAAGAACTGAATATATATGTGTAAGAAAGAATGGAATATATATGTGTAAGAACTCAATATATATGTGTAAGAACTGAATATATATGTGTAAGAACTGAATATATATGCGTAAGAACTTGAATATATATGCCTAAGAAACTGAACATATATGCGTAAGAACTGAATATATATACGTAAAAAACTGAACTTATATGCGTAAGAACTGAATATATATGCGTAAGAGCGGAATATATATGCGTAAGAACGGAATATATATGCGTAAGAACTGAATATATATGCGTCAGAACTGAATATATATGCGTAAGAGCTGAATATATATGCGAAAGAACTGAATATATATGCGTTAAGTACTGAATATTTATGCGTAAGACCTGAATATATATGTGTAAGAACTGAATATATATGCGTAAGAACTGAATATATATGTTGTAAGAACTGAATATATATGTGTAAGAACTGAATATATATATGCGTCAGAAATGAATATATATGCGTAAGAACTGAATATATATGGGTAAGAACTGAATTTATATCCGTAAGAAACTGAATATAAATGCGTAAGATCTGAATATATATGCGTAAGAACTGAATATATATGCGTAAGAACTGAATATATATCCGTAAGAACTGAATATAAATGCGTAAGATCTGAATATATATGCGTAAGAACTGAACATATATGCCTAAGAACTGAATATATATGACATAAGAACTGAATATATATGCATTAGAACTGAACATATATTCGTTAGAAACTAAATATATATGCGTAAGAACTGAATATATGCGTAAGAACTGAATATATATGCGTAAAAACTGAATATATATGTGTAAGAACTCAATATATGTGTGTTAGAACTGAATATATATGCATAAGAACTGAACATATATGCGTAACAACTGAATATATATGCATAGGATCTGAATATATGCGTAAGAACATAATATATATGGGTAACAACTGAATATATATGCGTAAGAAGTGAATATATATGCGTAAGAACTGAATATATATGGGTAAGAAACTGAATATATATGCGTAAGAAACTGAATATATATGCGTAAGAAACTGAATATATATGTGTAAGATATATGTGTAAGAACTGAATATATATGTGTAAGAACTGAATATATTATAGGCGCAAGAACTGAATATATATGCGTAAGAACTGAACATATATGCGTAAGAACTGAATATATATGCGTTAAGAACTGAATATATGCGTAAGAACTGAATATATGCGTAAGAACTGAATATTGATGTGTAAGAACTGAATATATATGCGTAAAGAACTGAATATATATGCGTAAGAACGGAATATATATCTGTAAGAACTGAATATATATGTGTAAGAACTGAATATATATGTGTAAGAACTGAATATATATGCGTAAGAACTGAATATATATGCGTAAGAACTGAATATATATGCGTAAGAACTGAATATATATGCGTAAGAACGTGAATATATATGCGTTAAGAACTGAATATATATGCGTAAGAACGGAATATATATGTGTAAGAACTGAATATTGCGTCAGAATGAATATATATGTGTAAGAACTGAATATATATGTGACAGAACTGAATATATATGCGTAAGTAACTGATCATATATGCGTAAGAAACTGAATATATATGCGAAAGAACTGAATATATATGTGTAAGAAAGAACGGAATATATAATGTGTAAGAACTCAATATATATGTGTTAAGAACTGAATATATATGTGTAAAGAACTGAATATATATGCGTAAGAACTGAATATATATGCATAAGAACTGAACATATATGCGTAAGAACTGAATATATATACGTAAAAACTGAACTTATATGCGTAAGAACTGAAATATATATGCGTAAGAGCGGAATATATATGCGTAAGAACGGAAATATATATGCGTAAGAACTGAATATATATGCGTCAGAAACTGAATATATATGCGTAAGAAGTACTGAATATTTATGCGTAAGACCTGAATATATATGTGTAAGAACTGAATATATATGCGTAAGAACTGAATATATATGCGTAAGAACTGAATATATATGTGTAAGAACTGAATATAT
Source organism: Cyrtodaria siliqua (assembly GCA_037043455.1). Lineage (NCBI taxonomy): Eukaryota > Metazoa > Mollusca > Bivalvia > Adapedonta > Hiatellidae > Cyrtodaria > Cyrtodaria siliqua. The sequence goes on along the minus strand of JAWPHD010026025.1, from coordinate 8,206 downwards.
ATGCGTCAGAAATGAATATATATGCGTAAGAACTGAATATATATGCGTAAGAACTGAATATATATCCGTAAGAACTGAATATAAATGCGTAAGATCTGAATATATATGCGTAAGAACTGAACATATATGCCTAAGAACTGAATATATATGCATAAGAACTGAATATATATGCATAAGAACTGAACATATATTCGTTAGAACTGAATATATATGCGTAAGAACTGAATATATATGCGTAAGAAGTGCATATATATGCGTAAGAAGTGAATATATATGTGTAAGAACTGAATATATATGTGTAAGAACTGAATATATATGTGTAAGAAATGAATATATATGTGTAAGAACGGAATATATATGTGTAAGAATTGAATATATATGCGTAAGAAATGAATACATATGTGTAAGATATAAACGTAAGAACTGAATATATATGTGTAAGAACTGAATATATATGCGCAAGAATTGAATATATATGTGTAAGAACTGAATATATATGTGTAAGATATATGCGTAAGAACTGAATATATATGTGTAAGAACTGAATATATATGCGCATGAATTGAATATATATGTGTAAGAACTGAATATATATGCGTAAGAACTGAATATATATGTGTAAGAACTGAATATATATGCGCAAGAATTGAATATATATGTGTAAGAACTGAATATATATGTGTAAGATATATGCGTAAGAACTGAATATATATGTGAAAGAACTGAATGAATATGCGCAATAATTGAATATATATGTGTAAGAACTGAATATATATGCGTAAGAACTGAACATATATGCGTAAGAACTGAATATATATGCCTAAGAGCTGAATATATGCGTAAGAAAGGAATATATATGTGTAAGAACTGAATATATATGTGGAAGAACTGAATATATATGCATAGGAGCTGAATATATGCGTAAGAGACATAATATATATGGTTAACAACTGAATATATATGCGTAAGAAGTGAATATATATGCGTAAGAACTGAATATATATGGGTAAGAACTGAATACATATGCGTAAGAGCTGAATATATATGCGTAAGAACTGAATATATATGTGTAAGATAAATGCGTAAGAACTGAATATATATGTGTAAGAACTGAATATATATGCGCAAGAACTGAATATATATGCCTAAGAACTGAACATATATGCGTAAGAACTGAATATATATGCGTAAGAACTGAATATATATGCGTAAGAACTGAATATATGCGTAAGAACTGAATATTGATGTGTAAGAACTGAATATATATGCGTAAGAACTGAATATATAAGCGTAAGAACGGAATATATATGAGTAAGAACGGAATATATATGTGTAAGAACTGAATATATATGTGTAAGAACTGAATATATATGTGTAAGAACTGAATATATATGCGTAAGAACTGAATATATATACGTAAGAACTGAATATATATGTGTAAGAACTGAATATATATGTGTAAGAACTGAATATATATGCGTAAGAACTGAATATATATGCGTAAGAACTGAATATATATCCGTAAGAACTGAACATATATGCGTAAGAACTAAATATATATGCGTAAGAACTGAATATATATGCGTAAGAACGGAATATATATGCGTAAGAACGGAATATATATGTGTAAGAACTGAATATATATGCGTAAGAAGTGAATATATATGCGTAAGAACGGAATATATATGCGTCAGAACTGAATATATATATGCGAAAGATCTGAATATATATACGTCAGAACTGAATATATATGCGTAAGAACGGAATATATATGTGTAAGAACTGAATAATATGTGTGTATTAACTGAATATATATGCGTCAGAACTGAATATATATGCGTAAGAACGGAATATATATGCGTAAAAACTGAATATATATGCATAAGAACTGAATATATATGCGTAAGAACTGAATATACGCGTAAGAACAGAATATATATGCGTTAGAACTGAATATATATGCATAAGAACTGAATATATATGCGTAAGAACTGAATATATATGCGTAAGAACTGAATATATATGCGTAAGAACTGAATATATATGCATAAGAACTGAATATATATGCGTAAGAACGGAATATATGAGTAAGAACTGAATATATGTGTGTTAGAACTGAATATATATGCATAAGAACTGAATATATATATGCGTAAGAACAGAATATATATGCGTAAGAACTGAATATATATGCGTAAGAACTGTATATATATGCGTAAGAAGTGAATATATATATGTAAGAACTGAATATATATGCGTAAGAACTGAATATATATGCATAAGAACTGAATATATATGCGTAAGAACGGAATATATGAGTAAGAACTGAATATATGTGTGTAAGAACTGAATATATATGCATAAGAACTGAATATATATATGCGTAAGAACAGAATATATATGCGTAAGAACTGAATATATATGCGTAAGAACTGTAAATATATGCGTAAGAAGTGAATATATATGCGTAAGAACTGAATATATATGCGTAAGAACTGAATATATGCGTAAGAACTGAATATATATGCATAAGAACTGAATATATATGCGTAAGAGCTGAATATATGCGTAAGAACGTAATATATATGCGTAAGAACTGAATATATATGCGTAAGAAGTGAATATATATGCGTAAGAACTGAATATATATGCGTAAGAACGGAATATATATGTGTAAGAACTGAATATTTGCGTCAGAACTGAATATATATGCGTAAGAACTGAATATATATGCGTAAGAACGGAATATATATGTGTAGGAACTGAATATATTTGTGTAAGAACTGAATATATATGCGTAAGAACGGAATATATATGTGTAAGAACTGAATAATATGTGTGTATTAACTGAATTTATATGCGTCAGAACTGAATATATATGCGTAAGAACTGAATATATATGTGTAAGAACTGAATATATATGCGTAAGAACTGAATATATATGCGTAAGAACTGAATATATATGCGTAAGAACTAAATATATATGCGTAAGAACTGAATATATATGCGTAAGAACGGAATATATATGTGTAGGAACTGAATATATTTGTGTAAGAACTGAATATATATGTGTAAGAACTGAATATATATGCGTAAGAACGGAATATATATGTGTAAGAACTGAATAATATGTGTGTATTAACTGAATATATATGCGTCAGAACTGAATATATATGCGTAAGAATTGAATATATATGCGTAAGAGCTGAATATATGCGTAAGAACGGAATATGCGTAAAAACTGAATATATATGCGTAAGAACTGAATATATATGCGTAAGAACTGAATATATATGCGTAAGAACTGAATATATATGCGTAAGAACTGAATATATATGTGTAGGAACTGAATATATTTGTGTAAGAACTGAATATATATGTGTAAGAACTGAATATATATGCGTAAGAACTGAATATATATGCGTAAGAACTGAAAATATATGCGTAAGAACTGAATATATATGTGTAGGAACTGAATATATTTGTGTAAGAACTGAATATATATGTGTAAGAACTGAATATAAATGCGTAAGAACGGAATATATATGCATAAGAACTGAACATATATGCGTAAGAACTAAATATATATGCGTAAGAAGTGAATATATATGTGTAAGAAATGAATATATATGTGTAAGAACTGAATATATATGTGTAAGAACTGAATATATATGTGTAAGAACGGAATATATATGTGTCAGAATTGAATATATATGCGTAAGAAATGAATACATATGTGTAAGATATATACGTAAGAACTGAATATATATGCGTAAGAAGTGAATATATATGTGTAAGAACTGAATATATATGCGTAAGAACGGAATATATATGTGTAAGAACTGAATATATATGTGTGTATTAACTGAATATATATGCGTCAGAACTGAATATATATGCGTAAGAACACTGAATATACATGCGTAAGAGCTGAATATATGCGTAAGAACGGAATATATATGCGTAAGAACTGAATATATATGCGTAAGAACGGAATATATATGCGTAAAAACGGAATATATATGTGTAAGAACTGAATATATATGCGTAAGAAGTGAATATATATGCGTAAGAACTGAATATATATGCGTCAGAACTGAATATATATGCGTAAGAACTGAATATATATATGCGAAAGAACTGAATATATATGCGTCAGAACGGAATATATATGCGTAAGAACGGAATATATATGTGTAAGAACTGAATAATATGTGTGTATTAACTGAATATATATGCGTCAGAACTGAATATATATGCGTAAGAACGGAATATATATGCGTAAAAACTGAATAATATGTGTATATTAACTGAATATATATGCGTCAGAACTGAATATATATGCGTAAGAATTGAATATATATGCGTAAGAACTGAATATATATGCGTAAGAACTGAATATATATGCGTAAGAACGGAATATATGTGTAAGAACTGAACATATATGCGTAAGAACTGTATATATATGCGTAAGACCTGAATATATATGCGTAAGAACTGATATATATATGTGTAAGAACTGAATAATATGTGTGTATTAACTGAATATATATGCGTCAGATCTGAATATATATGCGTAAGAACTGAACATATATGCGTAAGAACTGAATATATATGCATAAGAACTGAATATATATGCGTAAGAACTGAATATATATGCGTAAGAACTGAATATATATGCGTAAGAACTGAATATAAATGCGTAAGATCTGAATATATATGCGTAAGAACTGAACATATATGCGTAAGAACTGAATATATATGTATAAGAACTGAATATATATGCGTAAGAACTGAATATTTATGCGTAAGAACTGAATATATATGCGTAAGAACGGAATATATATGTGTAAGAACTGAATATATGCGAAAGAACTGAATATATGCGTAAGAACTGAATATATATGTGTAAGAACTGAATACATATGTGTTAGAACTGAATATATATGCGAAAGAACTGATAATATATGCGAAAGGACTGAATATATATGCGTAAAAACTGAATATATATGTGTAAGAACTCAATATATGTGTGTAAGAACTGAATATATTTGCATAAGAACTGAACATATATGCGTAAGAACTGAATATATATGCGTAAGAAGGGAATATATATGTGTAAGAACTGAATATATATGCGAAAGAACTGATAATATATGCGAAAGAACTGAATATATATGCGTAAAAACTGAATATATATGCGTAAGAACGGAATATATATGCGTAGGAACTGAATTTATATGCGTAAGAAGTGAATATATATGCGTAAGAACTGAATATATATGCGTAAGAACGGAATATATATGTATAAGAACTGAATATTTGCGTCAGAACTGAATATATATGTGTAAGAACTGAATATATATGCGTAAGAACGGAATATATATGTGTAGGAACTGAATATATTTGTGTAAGAACTTAATATATATGCGTAAGAACGGAATATATATGTGTAAGAACTGAATAATATGTGTGTATTAACTGAATATATATGCGTCAGAACTGAATATATATGCGTAAGAACTGAATATATATATGCGTAAGAACAGAATATATATGCGTAAGAACTGAATATATATGCGTAAGAACTGAATATATATGCGTAAGAACTGAATATATATGCGTAAGAACTGAATATATATGCGTAAGAACTGAATATATATGCGTAAGAACGGAATATATGTGTAAGAACTGAACATATATGCGTAAGAACTGAATATATATGCGTAAGACCTGAATATATATGCGTAAGAACTGATATATATGCGTAAGTACGGAATATATATGCGTAAGAAAGAAATATATATGTGTAAGAACTGAATATATATGCGTAAGAACTGAATATATATGTGTAAGAACTGAATATATATGTGTAAGAACTGGATATATATGCGTAAGAACTGAATATATATCCATAAGAACTGAATATAAATGCGTAAGATCTGAATATATATGCGTAAGAACTGAATATATATGCGTAAGAACTGAATATATATGCGTAAGAACTGAATATAAATGCGTAAGATCTGAATATATATGCGTAAGAACTGAACATATATGCGTAAGAACTGAATATATATGCATAAGAACTGAATATATATGCGTAAGAACTGAATATATATGCGTAAGAACTGAATATATATGCGTAAGAACTGAATATAAATGCGTAAGATCTGAATATATATGCGTAAGAACTGAACATATATGCGTAAGAACTGAATATATATGTATAAGAACTGAATATATATGCGTAAGAACTGAATATTTATGCGTAAGAACTGAATATATATGCGTAAGAATGGAATATATATGCGTAAGAACTGAATATATGCGTAAGAACTGAATATATGCGTAAGAACTGAATATATATGTAAGAACTGAATACATATGTGTTAGAACTGAATATATATGCGAAAGAACTGATAATATATGCGAAAGAACTGAATATATATGCGTAAAAACTGAATATATATGTGTAAGAACTCAATATATGTGTGTAAGAACTGAATATATTTGCATAAGAACTGAACATATATGCGTAAGAACTGAATATATATGCGTAAGAAGGGAATATATATGTGTAAGAACTAAATATATATGCGAAAGAACTGATAATATATGCGAAAGAACTGAATATATATGCGTAAAAACTGAATATATATGCGTAAGAACGGAATATATATGCGTAGGAACTGAATATATATGCGTAAGAAGTGAATATATATGCGTAAGAACTGAATATATATGCGTAAGAACGGAATATATATGTATAAGAACTGAATATTTGCGTCAGAACTGAATATATATGTGTAAGAACTGAATATATATGTGTAGGAACTGAATATATTTGTGTAGGAACTGAATATATTTGTGTAAGAACTTAATATATATGTGTAAGAACTGAATAATATGTGTGTATTAACTGAATATATATGCGTCAGATCTGAATATATATGCGTCAGATCTGAATATATATGCGTAAGAACTGAACATATATGCGTAAGAACTGAATATATATGCGTAAGAACTGAATATAAATGCGTAAGATCTGAATATATATGCGTAAGAACTGAACATATATGCGTAAGAACTGAATATATATGTATAAGAACTGAATATATATGCGTAAGAACTGAATATTTATGCGTAAGAACTGAATATATATGCGTAAGAACGGAATATATATGCGTAAGAACTGAATATATGCGTAAGAACTGAATATATGCGTAAGAACTGAATATATATGTGTAAGAACTGAATACATATGTGTTAGAACTGAATATATATGCGAAAGAACTGATAATATATGCGAAAGAACTGAATATATATGCGTAAAAACTGAATATATATGTGTAAGAACTCAATATATGTGTGTAAGAACTGAATATATTTGCATAAGAACTGAACATATATGCGTAAGAACTGAATATATATGCGTAAGAAGGGAATATATATGTGTAAGAACTGAATATATATGCGAAAGAACTGATAATATATGCGAAAGAACTGAATATATATGCGTAAAAACTGAATATATATGCGTAATAACGGAATATATATGCGTAGGAACTGAATATATATGCGTAAGAAGTGAATATATATGCGTAAGAACTGAATATATATGCGTAAGAACGGAATATATATGTATTAGAACTGAATATTTGCGTCAGAACTGAATATATATGTGTAAGAACTGAATATATATGCGTAAGAACGGAATATATATGTGTAGGAACTGAATATATTTGTGTAAGAACTTAATATATATGCGTAAGAACGGAATATATATGTGTAAGAACTGAATAATATGTGTGTATTAACTGAATATATATGCGTCAGAACTGAATATATATGCGTAAGAACTGAATATATATATGCGTAAGAACAGAATATATATGCGTAAGAACTGAATATATATGCGTAAGAACTGAATATATATGCGTAAGAACTGAATATATATGCGTAAGAACTGAATATATATGCGTAAGAACTGAATATATATGCGTAAGAACGGAATATATGTGTAAGAACTGAACATATATGCGTAAGAACTGAATATATATGCGTAAGACCTGAATATATATGCGTAAGAACTGATATATATGCGTAAGTACGGAATATATATGCGTAAGAAAGAAATATATATGTGTAAGAACTGAATATATATATGTAAGAACTGAATATATATGTGTAAGAGCTGAATATA
>JAWPHD010026024.1:0-14475 GCA_037043455.1 Cyrtodaria siliqua | reverse complement strand
CCATTTGGACACTCAGATCGCAGAAAGAGCAACGTTATCTCTATTTTTTCTATTTAACCGCAAACGAATTACGTCCCTTGGACATAAAATGTCAACGAGTATCATTTTGCGTGCCATAGACTGCCAGTGGCATTTCTGACGTGGCCATCTCTGTTGAAAGTACGTATACAAATGAAAAACTTACGGTGAAACTCATTGTTGCCGTGTCATGGCTTGTACATGCAACTTCTGGGCTCACTTGGTAAGAGATTAACGTTGTGTCTTGATACAGGTTTGCTGCAATAATCATAACAAGTATCATAGTAACAACAATTACAACACGCCAGATAATAATGTACATATTCTATACGTAATACTTTTATAAATAATAACCATTTGGACACTCAGATCGCAGAAAGAGCAACGTTATCTCTAATTTTTCTATTTACCCGTAAACGAATTACGTCCCTTGGACTTAAAATGTCAACGAGTATCATTTTGCGTGCCATAGACTGCCAGTGGCATTTCTGACGTGGTCATCTCTGTTGAAAGTACGTATACAAATGAAAAACTTACGGTGAAACTCATTGTTGCCGTGTCATGGCTTGTACATGCAACTTCTGGGCTCACTTGGTAAGAGATTAACGTTGTGTCTTGATACAGGTTTGCTGCAATAATCATAACAAGTATCATAGTAACAACCATTACAACACGCCAGATAATAATGTACATATTCTATACGTAATACCTTTATAAATAATAACCATTTGGACACTCAGATCGCAGAAAGAGCAACGTTATCTCTATTTTTTCTATTTACCCGTACACGAATTACGTCCCTTGGACATAAAATGTCAACGAGTATCATTTTGCGTGCCATAGACTGCCAGTGGCATTTCTGACGTGGTCATCTCTGTTGAAAGTACGTATACAAATGAAAAACTTACGGTGAAACTCATTGTTGCCGTGTCATGGCTTGTACATGCAACTTCTGGGCTCACTTGGTAAGAGATTAACGTTGTGTCTTGATACAGGTTTGCTGCAATAATCATAACAAGTATCATAGTAACAACCATTACAACACGCCAGATAATAATGTACATTTTCTATACGTAATACCTTTATAAATAATAACCATTTGGACACTCAGATCGCAGAAAGAGCAACGTTATCTCTATTTTTTCTATTTACCCGTAAACGAATTACGTCACTTGGACATAAAATGTCAACGAGTATCATTTTGCGTGCCATAGACTGCCAGTGGCATTTCTGACGTGCTCATCTCTGTTGAAAGTACGTATACAAATGAAAAACTTACGGTGAAACTCATTGTTGCCGTGTCATGGCTTGTACATGCAACTTCTGGGCTCACTTGGTAAGAGATAAACGTTGTGTCTTGATACAGGTTTGCTGCAATAATCATAACAAGTATCATAGTAACAACCATTACAACACGCCAGATAATAATGTACATATTCTATACGTAATACCTTTATAAATAATAACCATTTGGACACTCAGATCGCAGAAAGAGCAACGTTATCTCTATTTTTTCTATTTAACCGTAAACGAATTACGTCCCTTGGACATAAAATGTCAACGAGTATCATTTTGCGTGCCATAGACTGCCAGTGGCATTTCTGACGTGGCCATCTCTGTTGAAAGTACGTATACAAATGAAAAACTTACGGTGAAACTCATTGTTGCCGTGTCATGGCTTGTACATGCAACTTTTGGGCTCACTTGGTAAGAGATTAACGTTGTGTCTTGATACACGTTTGCTGCAATAATCATAACAAGTATCATAGTAACAACCATTACAACACGCCAGATAATAATGTACATATTCTATACGTAATACCTTTATAAATAATAACCATTTGGACACTCAGATCGCAGAAAGAGCAACGTTATCTCTATTTTTTCTATTTACCCGTAAACGAATTACGTCCCTTGGACATAAAATGTCAACGAGTATCATTTTGCGTGCCATAGAGTGCCAGTGGCATTTCTGACGTGGTCATCTCTGTTGAAAGTACGTATACAAATGAAAAACTTACGGTGAAACTCATTGTTGCGGTGTCATGGCTTGTACTTGCAACTTCTGGGATCACTTGGTAAGAGATTAACGTTGTGTCTTGATACAGGTTTGCTGCAATAATCATAACAAGTATCATAGTAACAACCATTACAACACGCCAGATAATAATGTACATATTCTATACGTAATACCTTTATAAATAATAACCATTTGGACACTCATATCGCAGAAAGAGCAACGTTATCTCTATTTTTTCTATTTACCCGTAAACGAATTACGTCCCTTGGACATAAAATGTCAACGAGTATCATTTTGCGTGCCATAGACTGCCAGTGGCATTTCTGACGTGGTCATCTCTGTTAAAAGTACGTATACAAATGAAAAACTTACGGTGAAACTCATTGTTGCCGTGTCATGGCTTGTACATGCAACTTCTGGGCTCACTTGGTAAGAGATTAACGTTGTGTCTTGATACAGGTTTGCTGCAATAATCATAACAAGTATCATAGTAACAACCATTACAACACGCCAGATAATAATGTACATATTCTATACGTAATACCTTAATAAATAATAACCATTTGGACACTCAGATCGCAGAAAGAGCAACGTTATCTCTATTTTTTCTATTTAACCGCAAACGAATTACGTCCCTTGGACATAAAATGTCAACGAGTATCATTTTGCGTGCCATAGACTGCCAGTGGCATTTCTGACGTGGCCATCTCTGTTGAAAGTACGTATACAAATGAAAAACTTACGGTGAAACTCATTGTTGCCGTGTCATGGCTTGTACATGCAACTTCTGGGCTCACTTGGTAAGAGATTAACGTTGTGTCTTGATACAGGTTTGCTGCAATAATCATAACAAGTATCATAGTAACAACAATTACAACACGCCAGATAATAATGTACATATTCTATACGTAATACTTTTATAAATAATAACCATTTGGACACTCAGATCGCAGAAAGAGCAACGTTATCTCTAATTTTTCTATTTACCCGTAAACGAATTACGTCCCTTGGACTTAAAATGTCAACGAGTATCATTTTGCGTGCCATAGACTGCCAGTGGCATTTCTGACGTGGTCATCTCTGTTGAAAGTACGTATACAAATGAAAAACTTACGGTGAAACTCATTGTTGCCGTGTCATGGCTTGTACATGCAACTTCTGGGCTCACTTGGTAAGAGATTAACGTTGTGTCTTGATACAGGTTTGCTGCAATAATCATAACAAGTATCATAGTAACAACCATTACAACACGCCAGATAATAATGTACATATTCTATACGTAATACCTTTATAAATAATAACCATTTGGACACTCAGATCGCAGAAAGAGCAACGTTATCTCTATTTTTTCTATTTACCCGTACACGAATTACGTCCCTTGGACATAAAATGTCAACGAGTATCATTTTGCGTGCCATAGACTGCCAGTGGCATTTCTGACGTGGTCATCTCTGTTGAAAGTACGTATACAAATGAAAAACTTACGGTGAAACTCATTGTTGCCGTGTCATGGCTTGTACATGCAACTTCTGGGCTCACTTGGTAAGAGATTAACGTTGTGTCTTGATACAGGTTTGCTGCAATAATCATAACAAGTATCATAGTAACAACCATTACAACACGCCAGATAATAATGTACATTTTCTATACGTAATACCTTTATAAATAATAACCATTTGGACACTCAGATCGCAGAAAGAGCAACGTTATCTCTATTTTTTCTATTTACCCGTAAACGAATTACGTCACTTGGACATAAAATGTCAACGAGTATCATTTTGCGTGCCATAGACTGCCAGTGGCATTTCTGACGTGCTCATCTCTGTTGAAAGTACGTATACAAATGAAAAACTTACGGTGAAACTCATTGTTGCCGTGTCATGGCTTGTACATGCAACTTCTGGGCTCACTTGGTAAGAGATAAACGTTGTGTCTTGATACAGGTTTGCTGCAATAATCATAACAAGTATCATAGTAACAACCATTACAACACGCCAGATAATAATGTACATATTCTATACGTAATACCTTTATAAATAATAACCATTTGGACACTCAGATCGCAGAAAGAGCAACGTTATCTCTATTTTTTCTATTTAACCGTAAACGAATTACGTCCCTTGGACATAAAATGTCAACGAGTATCATTTTGCGTGCCATAGACTGCCAGTGGCATTTCTGACGTGGCCATCTCTGTTGAAAGTACGTATACAAATGAAAAACTTACGGTGAAACTCATTGTTGCCGTGTCATGGCTTGTACATGCAACTTTTGGGCTCACTTGGTAAGAGATTAACGTTGTGTCTTGATACACGTTTGCTGCAATAATCATAACAAGTATCATAGTAACAACCATTACAACACGCCAGATAATAATGTACATATTCTATACGTAATACCTTTATAAATAATAACCATTTGGACACTCAGATCGCAGAAAGAGCAACGTTATCTCTATTTTTTCTATTTACCCGTAAACGAATTACGTCCCTTGGACATAAAATGTCAACGAGTATCATTTTGCGTGCCATAGAGTGCCAGTGGCATTTCTGACGTGGTCATCTCTGTTGAAAGTACGTATACAAATGAAAAACTTACGGTGAAACTCATTGTTGCGGTGTCATGGCTTGTACTTGCAACTTCTGGGATCACTTGGTAAGAGATTAACGTTGTGTCTTGATACAGGTTTGCTGCAATAATCATAACAAGTATCATAGTAACAACCATTACAACACGCCAGATAATAATGTACATATTCTATACGTAATACCTTTATAAATAATAACCATTTGGACACTCATATCGCAGAAAGAGCAACGTTATCTCTATTTTTTCTATTTACCCGTAAACGAATTACGTCCCTTGGACATAAAATGTCAACGAGTATCATTTTGCGTGCCATAGACTGCCAGTGGCATTTCTGACGTGGTCATCTCTGTTGAAAGTACGTATACAAATGAAAAACTTACGGTGAAACTCATTGTTGCCGTGTCATGGCTTGTACATGCAACTTCTGGGCTCACTTGGTAAGAGATTAACGTTGTGTCTTGATACAGGTTTGCTGCAATAATCATAACAAGTATCATAGTAACAACCATTACAACACGCCAGATAATAATGTATATATTCTATACGTAATACCTTTATAAATAATAACCATTTGGACACTCAGATCGCAGAAAGAGCAACGTTATCTCTATTTTTTCTATTTACCCGTAAACGAATTACGTCCCATGGACATAAAATGTCAACGAGTATCATTTTGCGTGCCATAGACTGCCAGTGGCATTTCTGACGTGGTCATCTCTGTTGAAAGTACGTATACAAATGAAAAACTTACGGTGAAACTCATTGTTGCCGTGTCATGGCTTGTACATGCAACTTCTGGGCTCACTTGGTAAGAGATTAACGTTGTGTCTTGATACAGGTTTGCTGCAATAATCATAACAAGTATCATAGTAACAACCATTACAACACGCCAGATAATAATGTACATATTCTATACGTAATACCTTTATAAATAATAACCATTTGGACACTCAGATCGCTGAAAGAGCAACGTTATCCCTATTTTTTCTATTTACGCGTAAACGAATTACGTCCCTTGGACATAAAATGTCAACGAGTATCATTTTGCGTGCCATAGACTTCCAGTGGCATTTCTGACGTGGTCATCTCTGTTGAAAGTACGTATACAAATGAAAAACTTACGGTGAAACTCATTGTTGCCGTGTCATGGCTTGTACATGCAACTTCTGGGCTCACTTGGTAAGAGATTAACGTTGAGTCTTGATACAGGTTTGCTGCAATAATCATAACAAGTATCATAGTAACAACCATTACAACACGCCAGATAATAATGTACATATTCTATACGTAATACCTTTATAAATAATAACCATTTGGACACTCAGATCGCAGAAAGAGCAACGTTATCTCTATTTTTTCTATTTACCCGTAAACGAATTACGTCCCTTGGACATAAAATGTCAACGAGTATCATTTTGCGTGCCATAGAGTGCCAGTGGCATTTCTGACGTGGTCATCTCTGTTGAAAGTACGTATACAAATGAAAAACTTACGGTGAAACTCATTGTTGCCGTGTCATGGCTTGTACATGCAACTTCTGGGCTCACTTGGTAAGAGATTAACGTTGTGTCTTGATACAGGTTTGCTGCAATAATCATAACAAGTATCATAGTAACAACCATTACAACACGCCAGATAATAATGTACATATGCTATACGTAATACCTTTATAAATAATAATCATTTGGACACTCAGATCGCAGAAAGAGCAACGTTATCTCTATTTTTTCTATTTACCCGTAAACGAATTACGTCCCTTGGACATAAAATGTCAACGAGTATCATTTTGCTTGCCCTAGACTGCCAGTGGCATTTCTGACGTGGTCATCTCTGTTGAAAGTACGTATACAAATGAAAAACTTACGGTGAAACTCATTGTTGCCGTGTCATGGCTTGTACATGCAACTTCTGGGCTCACTTGGTAAGAGATTAACGTTGTGTCTTGATACAGGTTTTCTGCAATAATCATAACAAGTATCATAGTAACAACCATTACAACACGCCAGATAATAATGTACATATTCTATACGTAATAACGTTATAAATAATAACCATTTGGACACTCAGATCGCAGAAAGAGCAACGTTATCTCTATTTTTTCTATTTACCCGTAAACGAATTACGTCCCTTGGACATAAAATGTCAACGAGTATCATTTTGCGTGCCATAGACTGCCAGTGGCATTTCTGACGTGGTCATCTCTGTTGAAAGTACGTATACAAATAAAAAACTTACGGTGAAACTCATTGTTGCCGTGTCATGGCTTGTACATGCAACTTCTGGGCTCACTTGGTAAGAGATTAACGTTGTGTCTTGATACAGGTTTGCTGCAATAATCATAACAAGTATCATAGTAACAACCATTACAACACGCCAGATAATAATGTACATATTCTATACGTAATACCTTTATAAATAATAACCATTTGGACACTCAGATCGCAGAAAGAGCAACGTTATCTCTATTTTTTCTTTTTAACCGTAAACGAATTACGTCCCTTGGACATAAAATGTCAACGAGTATCATTTTGCGTGCCATAGACTGCCAGTGGCATTTCTGACGTGGTCATCTCTGTTGAAAGTACGTATACAAATGAAAAACTTACGGTGAAACTCATTGTTGCCGTGTCATGGCTTGTACATGCAACTTCTGTGCTCACTTGGTAAGAGATTAACGTTGTCTCTTGATACAGGTTTGCTGCAATAATCATAACAAGTATCATAGTAACAACCATTACAACACGCCAGATAATAATGTACATATTCTATACGTAATACCTTTATAAATAATAACCATTTGGACACTCAGATCGCAGAAAGAGCAACGTTATCTCTATTTTTTCTATTTAACCGTAAACGAATTACGTCCCTTGGACATAAAATGTCAACGAGTATCATTTTGCGTGCCATAGACTGCCAGTGGCATTTCTGACGTGGTCATCTCTGTTGAAAGTACGTATACAAATGAAAAACTTACGGTGAAACTCATTGTTGCCGTGTCATGGCTTGTACATGCAACTTCTGGGCTCACTTGGTAAGAGATTAACGTTGTGTCTTGATACAGGTTTGCTGCAATAATCATAACAAGTATCATAGTAACAACCATTACAACACGCCAGATAATAATGTACATATTCTATACGTAATACCTTTATAAATAATAACCATTTGGACACTCAGATCGCAGAAAGAGCAACGTTATCTCTATTTTTTCTATTTACCCGTAAACGAATTACGTCCCTTGGACGTAAAATGTCAACGAGTATCATTTTGCGTCTCATAGACTGCCAGCGGCATTTCTGACGTGGTCATCTCTGTTGAAAGTACGTATACAAATGAAAAACTTACGGTGAAACTCATTGTAGCCGTGTCATGGCTTGTACATGCAACTTCTGGGCTCACTTGGTAAGAGATTAACGTTGTGTCTTGATACAGGTTTGCTGCAATAATCATAACAAGTATCATAGTAACAACCATTACAACACGCCAGATAATAATGTACATATTCTATACGTAATACATTTATAAATAATAACCATTTGGACACTCAGATCGCAGAAAGAGCAACGTTATCTCTATTTTTTCTATTTACCCGTAAACGAATTACGTCCCTTGGACATAAAATGTCAACGAGTATCATTTTGCGTGCCATAGACTGCCAGTGGCATTTCTGACGTGGTCATCTCTGTTGAAAGTACGTATACAAATGAAAAACTTACGGTGAAACTCATTGTTGCCGTGTCATGGCTTGTACATGCAACTTCTGGGCTCACTTGGTAAGAGATTAACGTTGTGTCTTGATACAGGTTTGCTGCAATAATCATAACAAGTATCATAGTAACAACCATTACAACACGCCAGATAATAATGTACATATTCTATACGTAATACCTTTATAAATAATAACCATTTGGACACTCAGATCGCAGAAAGAGCAACGTTATCTCTATTTTTTCTATTTACCCGTAAACGAATTACGTCCCTTGGACATAAAATGTCAACGAGTATCATTTTGCGTGCCATAGAGTGCCAGTGGCATTTCTGACGTGGTCATCTCTGTTGAAAGTACGTATACAAATGAAAAACTTACGGTGAAACTCATTGTTGCCTTGTAATGGCTTGTACATGCAACTTCTGGGCTCACTTGGTAAGAGATTAACGTTGTGTCTTGATACAGGTTTGCTGCAATAATCATAACAAGTATCATAGTAACAACCATTACAACACGCCAGATAATAATGTACATATTCTATACGTAATACCTTTATAAATAATAACCATTTGGACACTCAGATCGCAGAAAGAGCAACGTTATCTCTATTTTTTCTATTTACCCGTAAACGAATTACGTCCCTTGGACATAAAATGTCAACGAGTATCATTTTGCGTGCCATAGAGTGCCAGTGGCATTTCTGACGTGGTCATCTCTGTTGAAAGTACGTATACAAATGAAAAACTTACGGTGAAACTCATTGTTGCCGTGTCATGGCTTGTACATGCAACTTCTGGGCTCACTTGGTAAGAGATTAACGTTGTGTCTTGATACAGGTTTGCTGCAATAATCATAACAAGTATCATAGTAACAACCATTACAACACGCCAGATAATAATGTACATATTCTATACGTAATACCTTTATAAATAATAACCATTTGGACACTCAGATCGCAGAAAGAGCAACGTTATCTCTATTTTTTCTATTTACCCGTAAACGAATTACGTCCCTTGGACATAAAATGTCAATGAGTATCATTTTGCGTGCCATAGAGTGCCAGTGGCATTACTGACGTGGTCATCTCTGTTGAAAGTACGTATACAAATGAAAAACTTACGGTGAAACTCATTGTTGCCGTGTCATGGCTTGTACATGCAACTTCTGGGCTCACTTGGTAAGAGATTAACGTTGTGTCTTGATACAGGTTTGCTGCAATAATCATAACAAGTATCATAGTAACAACCATTACAACACGCCAGATAATAATGTACATATTCTATACGTAATACCTTTATAAATAATAACCATTTGGACACTCAGATCGCAGAAAGAGCAACGTTATCTCTATTTTTTCTATTTACCCGTAAACGAATTACGTCCCTTGGACATAAAATGTCAACGAGTATCATTTTGCGTGCCATAGACTGCCAATGGCATTTCTGACGTGGTCATCTCTGTTGAAAGTACGTATACAAATGAAAAACTTACGGTGAAACTCATTGTTGCCGTGTCATGGCTTGTACATGCAACTTCTGGGCTCACTTGGTAAGAGATTAACGTTGTGTCTTGATACAGGTTTGCTGCAATAATCATAACAAGTATCATAGTAACAACCATTACAACACGCCAGATAATAATGTACATATTCTATACGTAATACCTTTATAAATAATAACCATTTGGACACTCAGATCGCAGAAAGAGCAACGTTATCTCTATTTTTTCTATTTACCCGTAAACGAATTACGTCCCTTGGACATAAAATGTCAACGAGTATCATTTTGCGTGCCATAGACTGCCAGTGGCATTTCTGACGTGGTCATCTCTGTTGAAAGTACGTATACAAATGAAAAACTTACGGTGAAACTCATTGTTGCCGTGTCATGGCTTGTACATGCAACTTCTGGGCTCACTTGGTAAGAGATTAACGTTGTGTCTTGATACAGGTTTGCTGCAATAATCATAACAAGTATCATAGTAACAACCATTACAACACGCCAGATAATAATGTACATATTCTATACGTAATACCTTTATAAATAATAACCATTTGGACACTCAGATCGCAGAAAGAGCAACGTTATCTCTATTTTTTCTATTTACCCGTAAACGAATTACGTCCCTTGGACATAAAATGTCAACGAGTATCATTTTGCGTGCCATAGACTGCCAGTGGCATTTCTGACGTGGTCATCTCTGTTAAAAGTACGTATACAAATGAAAAACTTACGGTGAAACTCATTGTTGCCGTGTCATGGCTTGTACATGCAACTTCTGGGCTCACTTGGTAAGAGATTAACGTTGTGTCTTGATACAGGTTTGCTGCAATAATCATAACAAGTATCATAGTAACAACCATTACAACACGCCAGATAATAATGTACATATTCTATACGTAATACCTTTATAAATAATAACCATTTGGACACTCAGATCGCAGAAAGAGCAACGTTATCTCTATTTTTTCTATTTACCCGTAAACGAATTACGTCCCTTGGACATAAAATGTCAACGAGTATCATTTTGCGTGCCATAGACTGCCAGTGGCATTTCTGACGTGGTCATCTCTGTTGAAAGTACGTATACAAATGAAAAACTTACGGTGAAACTCATTGTTGCCGTGTCATGGCTTGTACATGCAACTTCTGGGCTCACTTGGTAAGAGATTAACGTTGTGTCTTGATACAGGTTTGCTGCAATAATCATAACAAGTATCATAGTAACAACCATTACAACACGCCAGATAATAATGTACATATTCTATACGTAATACCTTTATAAATAATAACCATTTGGACACTCAGATCGCAGAAAGAGCAACGTTATCTCTATTTTTTCTATTTACCCGTAAACGAATTACGTCCCTTGGACATAAAATGTCAACGAGTATCATTTTGCGTGCCATAGAGTGCCAGTGGCATTTCTGACGTGGTCATCTCTGTTGAAAGTACGTACACAAATGAAAAACTTACGGTGAAACTCATTGTTGCCTTGTAATGGCTTGTACATGCAACTTCTGGGCTCACTTGGTAAGAGATTAACGTTGTGTCTTGATACAGGTTTGCTGCAATAATCATAACAAGTATCATAGTAACAACCATTACAACACGCCAGATAATAATGTACATATTCTATACGTAATACCTTTATAAATAATAACCATTTGGACACTCAGATCGCAGAAAAAGCAACGTTATCTCTATTTTTTCTATTTACCCGTAAACGAATTACGTCCCTTGGACATAAAATGTCAACGAGTATCATTTTGCGTGCCATAGACTGCCAGTGGCATTTCTGACGTGGTCATCTCTGTTGAAAGTACGTATACAAATGAAAAACTTACGGTGAAACTCATTGTTGCCGTGTCATGGCTTGTACATGCAACTTCTGGGCTCACTTGGTAAGAGATTAACGTTGTGTCTTAATACAGGTTTGCTGCAATAATCATAACAAGTATCATAGTAACAACCATTACAACACGCCAGATAATAATGTACATATTCTATACGTAATACCTTTATAAATAATAACCATTTGGACACTCAGATCGCAGAAAGAGCAACGTTATCTCTATTTTTTCTATTTACCCGTAAACGAATTACGTCCCTTGGACATAAAATGTCAACGAGTATCATTTTGCGTGCCATAGACTGCCAGTGGCATTTCTGACGTGGTCATCTCTGTTGAAAGTACGTATACAAATGAAAAACTTACGGTGAAACTCATTGTTGCCGTGTCATGGCTTGTACATGCAACTTCTGGGCTCACTTGGTAAGAGATTAACGTTGTGTCTTGATACAGGTTTGCTGCAATAATCATAACAAGTATCATAGTAACAACCATTACAACACGCCAGATAATAATGTACATATTCTATACGTAATACCTTTATAAATAATAACCATTTGGACACTCAGATCGCAGAAAGAGCAACGTTATCTCTATTTTTTCTATTTACCCGTAAACGAATTACGTCCCTTGGACATAAAATGTCAACGAGTATCATTTTGCGTGCCATAGACTGCCAGTGGCATTTCTGACGCGGTCATCTCTGTTGAAAGTACGTATACAAATGAAAAACTTACGGTGAAACTCATTGTTGCCGTGTCATGGCTTGTACATGCAACTTCTGGGCTCACTTGGTAAGAGATTAACGTTGTGTCTTGATACAGGTTTGCTGCAATAATCATAACAAGTATCATAGTAACAACCATTACAACACGCCAGATAATAATGTACATATTCTATACGTAATACCTTTATAAATAATAACCATTTGGACACTCAGATCGCAGAAAGAGCAACGTTATCTCTATTTTTTCTATTTACCCGTAAACGAATTACGTCCCTTGGACATAAAATGTCAACGAGTATCATTTTGCGTGCCATAGAGTGCCAGTGGCATTTCTGACGTGGTCATCTCTGTTGAAAGTACGTATACAAATGAAAAACCTACGGTGAAACTCATTGTTGCCTTGTAATGCTTGTACATGCAACTTCTGGGCTCACTTGGTAAGAGATTAACGTTGTGTCTTGATACAGGTTTGCTGCAATAATCATAACAAGTATCATAGTAACAACCATTACAACACGCCAGATAATAATGTACATATTCTATACGTAAAACCTTTATAAATAATAACCATTTGGACACTCAGATCGCAGAAAGAGCAACGTTATCTCTATTTTTTCTATTTACCCGTAAACGAATTACGTCCCTTGGACATAAAATGTCAACGAGTATCATTTTGCGTGCCATAGACTGCCAGTGGCATTTCTGACGTGGTCATCTCTGTTGAAAGTACGTATACAAATGAAAAACTTACGGTGAAACTCATTGTTGCCGTGTCATGGCTTGTACATGCAACTTCTGGGCTCACTTGGTAAGAGATTAACGTTGTGACTTGATACAGGTTTGCTGCAATAATCATAACAAGTATCATAGTAACAACCATTACAACACGCCAGATAATAATGTACATATTCTATACGTAATACCTTTATAAATAATAACCATTTGGACACTCAGATCGCAGAAAGAGCAACGTTATCTCTATTTTTTCTATTTACCCGTAAACGAATTACGTCCCTTGGACATAAAATGTCAACGAGTATCATTTTGCGTGCCATAGACTGCCAGTGGCATTTCTGACGTGGCCATCTCTGTTGAAAGTACGTATACAAATGAAAAACTTACGGTGAAACTCATTGTTGCCGTGTCATGGCTTGTACATGCAACTTTTGGGCTCACTTGGTAAGAGATTAACGTTGTGTCTTGATACACGTTTGCTGCAATAATCATAACAAGTATCATAGTAACAACCATTACAACACGCCAGAGTATAATGGACATATTCTATACGTAATACCTTTATAAATAATAACCATTTGGACACTCAGATCGCAGAAAGAGCAACGTTATCTCTATTTTTTCTATTTACCCGTAAACGAATTACGTCCCTTGGACATAAAATGTCAACGAGTATCATTTTGCGTGCCATAGAGTGCCAGTGGCATTTCTGACGTGGTCATCTCTGTTGAAAGTACGTATACAAATGAAAAACTTACGGTGAAACTCATTGTTGCGGTGTCATGGCTTGTACTTGCAACTTCTGGATCACTTGGTAAGAGATTAACGTTGTGTCTTGATACAGGTTTTGCTGCAATAATCATAACAAGTATCATAGTAACAACCATTACAACACGCCAGATAATAATGTACATATTCTATACGTAATACCTTTATAAATAATAACCATTTGGACACTCATATCGCAGAAAGAGCAACGTTATCTCTATTTTTTCTATTTACCCGTAAACGAATTACGTCCCTTGGACATAAAATGTCAACGAGTATCATTTTGCGTGCCATAGACTGCCAGTGGCATTTCTGACGTGGTCATCTCTGTTGAAAGTACGTATACAAATGAAAAACTTACGGTGAAACTCATTGTTGCCGTGTCATGGCTTGTACATGCAACTTCTGGGCTCACTTGGTAAGAGATTAACGTTGTGTCTTGATACAGTTTGCTGCAATAATCATAACAAGTAATCATAGTAACAACCATTACAACACGCCAGATAATAATGTATATATTCTATACGTAATACCTTTATAAATAATAACCATTTG
>JAWPHD010026023.1:0-14478 GCA_037043455.1 Cyrtodaria siliqua | reverse complement strand
TGGACTGTCTAAATAGATTGACAGTAAATATTGTCCCTAGCTTGACTGTCTAAATAGATTGACAGTAAATATTGACCCTAGCGTGACTGCCTAAATAGATTGACAGTAAATATTGACCCTAGCTTGACTGTCTAAATAGATTGACAGTAAATATTGACCCTAGCTTGACTGTCTAAATAGATTGACAGTAAATATTGACCCTAGCTGGACTGTCTAAATAGATTGACAGTAAATATTGACCCTAGCTTGACTGTCTAAATAGATTGACAGTAAATATTGACCCTAGCGCGACTGCCTAAATAGATTGACAGTAAATATTGACCCTAGCTTGACTGTCTAAATAGATCGACAGTAAATATTGACCCTAGCGCGACTGCCTAAATAGATTGACAGTAAATATTGACCCTAACTCGACTCTCTGCATGAATTGACAGTAAATATTGACCCTAGCTGGACTGTCTACATGGATTGACAGTAAATATTGACCCTAGCTCGACTGTCTACGTGGATTGACAGTAAATATTGACCCTAGCTCGACTCTCTGCATGAATTGACAGTAAATATTGACCCTAGCTGGACTGTCTACATGGAATGACAGTAAATATTGACCCTATCTCTACTGTCTTCATGGATCGACAGTAAATATTGACACTAGCTCGACTGTCTTCATGGATTGACAGTAAATATTGACCCTAGCTCGACTGTCTACATGGATTGACAGTAAATATTGACCCTAGCTGGACTGTCTGCATGAATTGACAGTAAATATTGACCCTAGCTCGACTCTGCATGAATTGACAGTAAATATTGACCCTAGCTCGACTCTGCATGAATTGACAGTAAATATTGACCCTAGCTGGACTGTCTGCAAGAATTGACAGTAAATATTGACCCTAGCTCGACTCTCTGCATGAATTGACAGTAAATATTGACCCTAGCTCGACTGTCTACATGGACTGACAGTAAATATTGACACTTGCTGGACTGTCTGCAGGGATTGACAGTAAATATTGACACTAGCTGGACAGTCTGCATGGAATGACAGTAAATATTGACACTAGCTGGACTGTCTGCATGGATTGACAGTAAATATTGACCCTAGCTGGACTGACAGTAAATATTGACCCTAGCTGGACTGTCTGCATGGATTGACAGTAAATATTGACCCTAGCTGGACTGTCTGCATGGACTGACAGTAAATATTGACCCTAGATCGACTGTCTACATGGAATGACAGTAAATATTGACACTAGCTCGACTGTCTACATGGATTGACAGTAAATATTGACCCTAGCTCGACTCTCTGCATGAATTGACAGTAAATATTGACCCTAGCTGGACTGTCTACATGGATTGACAGTAAATATTGACCCTAGCTCGACTGTCTACATGGATTGACAGTAAATATTGACCCTAGCTCGACTCTGCATGAATTGACAGTAAATATTGACCCTAGCTTGACTGTCTAAATGGATTGACAGTAAATATTGACCCTAGCTCGACTCTTTGCATGAATTGACAGTAAACATTGACCCTAGCTTGACTGTCTAAATGGACAGACAGTAAGTATTGACCCTAGCTTGACTGTCTATGTAGATTGACAGTAAATATTGACCCTAGCTTGACTGTCTGTGTAGACTGACAGTAAATATTGACCCTAGCTCGACTGTCTACGTGGATTGACAGTAAATATTGACCCTAGCTTGACTGTCTACATGGATTGACAGTAAATATTGACCCTAGCTCGACTCTGCATGAATTGACAGTAAATATTGACCCTAGCTTGACTGTCTAAATGGACAGACAGTAAGTATTGACCCTAGCTTGACTGTCTATGTAGATTGACAGTAAATATTGACCCTAGCTTGACTGTCTGTGTAGACTGACAGTAAATATTGACCCTAGCTCGACTGTCTACGTGGATTGACAGTAAATATTGACCCTAGCTTGACTGTCTACATGGATTGACAGTAAATATTGACCCTAGCTCGACTCTGCATGAATTGACAGTAAATATTGACCCTAGCTTGACTGTCTAAATGGACAGACAGTAAGTATTGACCCTAGCTTGACTGTCTATGTAGATTGACAGTAAATATTGACCCTAGCTCGACTGTCTACGTGGATTGACAGTAAATATTGACCCTAGCTTGACTGTCTACATGGATTGACAGTAAATATTGACCCTAGCTCGACTCTGCATGAATTGACAGTAAATATTGACCCTAGCTTGACTGTCTAAATGGACAGACAGTAAGTATTGACCCTAGCTTGACTGTCTATGTAGATTGACAGTAAATATTGACACTAGCTGGACTGTCTGCATGGATTGACAGTAAATATTGACCCTAGCTGGACTGACAGTAAATATTGACCCTAGCTGGACTGTCTGCATGGATTGACAGTAAATATTGACCCTAGCTGGACTGTCTGCATGGACTGACAGTAAATATTGACCCTAGATCGACTGTCTACATGGAATGACAGTAAATATTGACACTAGCTCGACTGTCTACATGGATTGACAGTAAATATTGACCCTAGCTCGACTCTCTGCATGAATTGACAGTAAATATTGACCCTAGCTGGACTGTCTACATGGATTGACAGTAAATATTGACCCTAGCTCGACTCTGCATGAATTGACAGTAAATATTGACCCTAGCTTGACTGTCTAAATGGATTGACAGTAAATATTGACCCTAGCTCGACTCTTTGCATGAATTGACAGTAAACATTGACCCTAGCTTGACTGTCTAAATGGACAGACAGTAAGTATTGACCCTAGCTTGACTGTCTATGTAGATTGACAGTAAATATTGACCCTAGCTTGACTGTCTGTGTAGACTGACAGTAAATATTGACCCTAGCTCGACTGTCTACGTGGATTGACAGTAAATATTGACCCTAGCTTGACTGTCTACATGGATTGACAGTAAATATTGACCCTAGCTCGACTCTGCATGAATTGACAGTAAATATTGACCCTAGCTTGACTGTCTAAATGGACAGACAGTAAGTATTGACCCTAGCTTGACTGTCTATGTAGATTGACAGTAAATATTGACCCTAGCTTGACTGTCTGTGTAGACTGACAGTAAATATTGACCCTAGCTCGACTGTCTACGTGGATTGACAGTAAATATTGACCCTAGCTTGACTGTCTACATGGATTGACAGTAAATATTGACCCTAGCTCGACTCTGCATGAATTGACAGTAAATATTGACCCTAGCTTGACTGTCTAAATGGACATACAGTAAGTATTGACCCTAGCTTGACTGTCTATGTAGATTGACAGTAAATATTGACCCTAGCTTGACTGTCTGTGTAGACTGACAGTAAATATTGACCCTAGCTCGACTGTCTACGTGGATTGACAGTAAATATTGACCCTAGCTCGACTGTCTACGTAGATTGACAGTAAATATTGACCCTAGCTGGACTGTCTGCATGAATTGACAGTAAATATTGACCCTAGCTCGACTCTGCATGAATTGACAGTAAATATTGACCCTAGCTCGACTCTGCATGAATTGACAGTAAATATTGACCCTAGCTGGACTGTCTGCAAGAATTGACAGTAAATATTGACCCTAGCTCGACTCTCTGCATGAATTGACAGTAAATATTGACCCTAGCTGGACTGTCTACATGGATTGACAGTAAATATTGACCCTAGCTCGACTGTCTAAGTGGATTGACAGTAAATATTGACCCTAGCTCGACTCTCTGCATGAATTGACAGTAAATATTGACCCTAGCTGGACTGTCTACATGGAATGACAGTAAATATTGACCCTATCTCTACTGTCTTCATGGATCGACAGTAAATATTGACACTAGCTCGACTGTCTTCATGGATTGACAGTAAATATTGACCCTAGCTCGACTGTCTACATGGATTGACAGTAAATATTGACCCTAGCTGGACTGTCTGCATGAATTGACAGTAAATATTGACCCTAGCTCGACTCTGCATGAATTGACAGTAAATATTGACCCTAGCTCGACTCTGCATGAATTGACAGTAAATATTGACCCTAGCTGGACTGTCTGCATGAATTGACAGTAAATATTGAGCCTAGCTGGACTGTCTACATGGACTGACAGTAAATATTGACACTTGCTGGACTGTCTGCAGGGATTGACAGTAAATATTGACACTAGCTGGACAGTCTGCATGGAATGACAGTAAATATTGACACTAGCTGGACTGTCTGCATGGATTGACAGTAAATATTGACCCTAGCTGGACTGACAGTAAATATTGACCCTAGCTGGACTGTCTGCATGGACTGACAGTAAATATTGACCCTAGATCGACTGTCTACATGGAATGACAGTAAATATTGACACTAGCTCGACTGTCTACATGGATTGACAGTAAATATTGACCCTAGCTCGACTCTCTGCATGAATTGACAGTAAATATTGACCCTTGCTGGACTGTCTACATGGATTGACAGTAAATATTGACCCTAGCTCGACTCTTTGCATGAATTGACAGTAAACATTGACCCTAGCTTGACTGTCTAAATGGACAGACAGTAAGTATTGACCCTAGCTTGACTGTCTATGTAGATTGACAGTAAATATTGACCCTAGCTTGACTGTCTGTGTAGACTGACAGTAAATATTGACCCTAGCTCGACTGTCTACGTGGATTGACAGTAAATATTGACCCTAGCTTGACTGTCTACATGGATTGACAGTAAATATTGACCCTAGCTCGACTCTGCATGAATTGACAGTAAATATTGACCCTAGCTTGACTGTCTAAATGGACAGACAGTAAGTATTGACCCTAGATCGACTGTCTATGTAGATTGACAGTAAATATTGACCCTAGCTCGACTGTCTACATGGATTGACAGTAAATATTGACCCTAGCTCGACTGTCTACGTGGATTGACAGTAAATATTGACCCTAGCTGGACTGTCTGCATGAATTGACAGTAAATATTGACACTAGCTTGACTGTCTACCTAGATTGACAGTAAATATTGACCCTAGCTCGACTGTCTACGTTGATTGACAGTACATATTGACCCTAGCTCGATTCTCTGCATGGATTGTCAGTAAATATTGACCCTAGTTCGACTGTCTACATGGATTGACAGTAAATATTGACCCTAGCTCGACTATGTAGATTGACAGTAAATATTGACCCTAACTCGACTGTCTACGTGGATTGACAGTAACTATTGACCCTAGCTTGACTGCATGGATTGTCAGTAAATATTGACCCTAGTTCGACCGTCTACATAGATTGACAGTAAATATTGCCCCTTGCTCGACTGTCTGCATGGATTGATAGTAAATATTGACCCTACCTTGACTACCTGGATTGCAGTAAATATTGAACCTAGCTCGACTGTCTACTTGGTAAATATTGACCCTAGCTTGATGGTCTGTAGATTGACAGTAAATATTGACCCTAGATTGACAGTAAATATTGATCCTAGCTTGACTGTCTACGTGAATTGTGGGTAAATATTGACCCTTGATCGACTGTCTACATGGATTGAAAATAAATATTGGCCCTTGCTTGACTGTCTGCATGGATTAATAGTAAATATTGACCCTAGCTCGACTGTCTACATTGATTGATGATTAATATTGACCCCAACTCTACCGTCTTCATTGATTGACAGAAAATATTGACCCTAGCTCGACTCTCTGCATGGATTGACAGTAAATATTGACCCTAGCTCGACAACCTATATGGACAGACAGTAAATATTGACCCTAGTTTGTCTATGTAGATTGACAGTAAATATTGACCCTACCTCGACTATGTAGATTGACAGTAAATATTGACCCTAACACGACTGTCTACGTGGACTGACAGTAAATATTGACCCTAGCTTGACTGCATGGATTGTCAGTAAATATTGACCCTAGATCGACTGTCTACATGGATTGACAGTAAATATTGACCCTAGCTCGACTCTCTGCATGGATTGACAGTAAATATTGACCCTAGCTCGACAACCTATATGGACAGACAGTAAATATTGACCCTAGTTTGACTGTCTATGTAGATTGACAGTAAATATTGACCCTACCTCGACTATGTAGATTGACAGTAAATATTGACCCTAACACGACTGTCTACGTGGACTGACAGTAAATATTGACCCTAGCTTGACTGCATGGATTGTCAGTAAATATTGACACTAGATCGACTGTCTACATTGATTGATGATTAATATTGACCCCAACTCTACCGTCTTCATGGATTTTCAGTAAATATTGACCCTAGCGCGACTGCCTAAATAGATTGACAGTAAATATTGACCCTAGCTTGACTGTCTAAATAGATTGACAGTAAATATTGACCCTAGCTGGACTGTCTAAATACATTGACAGTAAATATTGACCCTAGCTTGACTGTCTAAATAGATTGACAGTAAATATTGACCCTTGCTGGACTGTCTACATGGATTGACAGTAAATATTGACCCTAGCTCGACTCTTTGCATGAATTGACAGTAAACATTGACCCTAGCTTGACTGTCTAAATGGACAGACAGTAAGTATTGACCCTAGCTTGACTGTCTATGTAGATTGACAGTAAATATTGACCCTAGCTTGACTGTCTGTGTAGACTGACAGTAAATATTGACCCTAGCTCGACTGTCTACGTGGATTGACAGTAAATATTGACCCTAGCTTGACTTTCTACATGGATTGACAGTAAATATTGACCCTAGCTCGACTCTGCATGAATTGACAGTAAATATTGACCCTAGCTTGACTGTCTAAATGGACAGACAGTAAGTATTGACCCTAGATCGACTGTCTATGTAGATTGACAGTAAATATTGACCCTAGCTCGACTGTCTACATGGATTGACAGTAAATATTGACCCTAGCTCGACTGTCTACGTGGATTGACAGTAAATATTGACCCTAGCTGGACTGTCTGCATGAATTGACAGTAAATATTGACACTAGCTTGACTGTCTACCTAGATTGACAGTAAATATTGACCCTAGCTCGACTGTCTACGTTGATTGACAGTACATATTGACCCTAGCTCGATTCTCTGCATGGATTGTCAGTAAATATTGACCCTAGTTCGACTGTCTACATGGATTGACAGTAAATATTGACCCTAGCTCGACTATGTAGATTGACAGTAAATATTGACCCTAACTCGACTGTCTACGTGGATTGACAGTAAATATTGACCCTAGCTTGACTGCATGGATTGTCAGTAAATATTGACCCTAGTTCGACTGTCTACATAGATTGACAGTAAATATTGCCCCTTGCTCGACTGTCTGCATGGATTGATAGTAAATATTGACCCTACCTTGACTACCTGGATTGCAGTAAATATTGAACCTAGCTCGACTGTCTACTTGGTAAATATTGACCCTAGCTTGATGGTCTGTAGATTGACAGTAAATATTGACCCTAGATTGACAGTAAATATTGATCCTAGCTTGACTGTCTACGTGAATTGTGGGTAAATATTGACCCTTGATCGACTGTCTACATGGATTGAAAATAAATATTGGCCCTTGCTTGACTGTCTGCATGGATTAATAGTAAATATTGACCCTAGCTCGACTGTCTACATTGATTGATGATTGATATTGACCCCAACTCTACCGTCTTCATTGATTGACAGAAAATATTGACCCTAGCTCGACTCTCTGCATGGATTGACAGTAAATATTGACCCTAGCTCGACAACCTATATGGACAGACAGTAAATATTGACCCTAGTTTGTCTATGTAGATTGACAGTAAATATTGACCCTACCTCGACTATGTAGATTGACAGTAAATATTGACCCTAACACGACTGTCTACGTGGACTGACAGTAAATATTGACCCTAGCTTGACTGCATGGATTGTCAGTAAATATTGACCCTAGATCGACTGTCTACATGGATTGACAGTAAATATTGACCCTAGCTCGACTCTCTGCATGGATTGACAGTAAATATTGACCCTAGCTCGACAACCTATATGGACAGACAGTAAATATTGACCCTAGTTTGACTGTCTATGTAGATTGACAGTAAATATTGACCCTACCTCGACTATGTAGATTGACAGTAAATATTGACCCTAACACGACTGTCTACGTGGACTGACAGTAAATATTGACCCTAGCTTGACTGCATGGATTGTCAGTAAATATTGACACTAGATCGACTGTCTACATTGATTGATGATTAATATTGACCCCAACTCTACCGTCTTCATGGATTTTCAGTAAATATTGACCCTAGCGCGACTGCCTAAATAGATTGACAGTAAATATTGACCCTAGCTTGACTGTCTAAATAGATTGACAGTAAATATTGACCCTAGCTGGACTGTCTAAATACATTGACAGTAAATATTGACCCTAGCTTGACTGTCTAAATAGATTGACAGTAAATATTGACCCTAGCGTGACTGCTTAAATAGATTGACAGTAAATATTGACCCTAGCTTGACTGTCTAAATAGATTGACAGTAAATATTGACCCTAGCTTGACTGTCTAAATAGATTGACAGTAAATATTGACCCTAGCTGGACTGTCTAAATAGATTGACAGTAAATATTGACCCTAGCTTGACTGTCTAAATAGATTGACAGTAAATATTGACCCTAGCGCGACTGCCTAAATAGATTGACAGTAAATATTGACCCTAGCTTGACTGTCTAAATAGATCGACAGTAAATATTGACCCTAGCGCGACTGCCTAAATAGATTGACAGTAAATATTGACCCTAACTCGACTCTCTGCATGAATTGACAGTAAATATTGACCCTAGCTGGACTGTCTACATGGATTGACAGTAAATATTGACCCTAGCTCGACTGTCTACGTGGATTGACAGTAAATATTGACCCTAGCTCGACTCTCTGCATGAATTGACAGTAAATATTGACCCTAGCTAGACTGTCTACATGGAATGACAGTAAATATTGACCCTATCTCTACTGTCTTCATGGATCGACAGTAAATATTGACACTAGCTCGACTGTCTTCATGGATTGACAGTAAATATTGACCCTAGCTCGACTGTCTACATGGATTGACAGTAAATATTGACCCTAGCTGGACTGTCTGCATGAATTGACAGTAAATATTGACCCTAGCTCGACTCTGCATGAATTGACAGTAAATATTGACCCTAGCTCGACTCTGCATGAATTGACAGTAAATATTGACCCTAGCTGGACTGTCTGCAAGAATTGACAGTAAATATTGACCCTAGCTCGACTCTCTGCATGAATTGACAGTAAATATTGACCCTAGCTCGACTGTCTACATGGACTGACAGTAAATATTGACACTTGCTGGACTGTCTGCAGGGATTGACAGTAAATATTGACACTAGCTGGACAGTCTGCATGGAATGACAGTAAATATTGACACTAGCTGGACTGTCTGCATGGATTGACAGTAAATATTGACCCTAGATGGACTGACAGTAAATATTGACCCTAGCTGGACTGTCTGCATGGATTGACAGTAAATATTGACCCTAGCTGGACTGTCTGCATGGACTGACAGTAAATATTGACCCTAGATCGACTGTCTACATGGAATGACAGTAAATATTGACACTAGCTCGACTGTCTACATGGATTGACAGTAAATATTGACCCTAGCTCGACTCTCTGCATGAATTGACAGTAAATATTGACCCTAGCTGGACTGTCTACATGGATTGACAGTAAATATTGACCCTAGCTCGACTCTGCATGAATTGACAGTAAATATTGACCCTAGCTTGACTGTCTAAATGGATTGACAGTAAATATTGACCCTAGCTCGACTCTTTGCATGAATTGACAGTAAACATTGACCCTAGCTTGACTGTCTAAATGGACAGACAGTAAGTATTGACCCTAGCTTGACTGTCTATGTAGATTGACAGTAAATATTGACCCTAGCTTGACTGTCTGTGTAGACTGACAGTAAATATTGACCCTAGCTCGACTGTCTACGTGGATTGACAGTAAATATTGACCCTAGCTTGACTGTCTACATGGATTGACAGTAAATATTGACCCTAGCTCGACTCTGCATGAATTGACAGTAAATATTGACCCTAGCTTGACTGTCTAAATGGACAGACAGTAAGTATTGACCCTAGCTTGACTGTCTATGTAGATTGACAGTAAATATTGACCCTAGCTTGACTGTCTGTGTAGACTGACAGTAAATATTGACCCTAGCTCGACTGTCTACGTGGATTGACAGTAAATATTGACCCTAGCTGGACTGTCTGCAAGAATTGACAGTAAATATTGACCCTAGCTCGACTCTCTGCATGAATTGACAGTAAATATTGACCCTAGCTTGACTGTCTACATGGAATGACAGTAAATATTGACCCTATCTCTACTGTCTTCATGGATCGACAGTAAATATTGACACTTGCTGGACTGTCTGCAGGGATTGACAGTAAATATTGACACTAGCTGGACAGTCTGCATGAAATGACAGTAAATATTGACACAAGCTGGACTGTCTGCATGGATTGACAGTAAATATTGACCCTAGCTGGACTGACAGTAAATATTGACCCTAGCTGGACTGTCTGCATGGATTGACAGTAAATATTGACCCTAGCTGGACTGTCTGCATGGACTGACAGTAAATATTGACCCTAGATCGACTGTCTACATGGAATGACAGTAAATATTGACACTAGCTCGACTGTCTACATGGATTGACAGTAAATATTGACCCTAGCTCGACTCTCTGCATGAATTGACAGTAAATATTGACCCTAGCTGGACTGTCTACATGGATTGACAGTAAATATTGACCCTAGCTCGACTCTCTGCATGAATTGACAGTAAATATTGACCCTAGCTTGACTGTCTAAATGGATTGACAGTAAATATTGACCCTAGCTCGACTCTTTGCATGAATTGACAGTAAACATTGACCCTAGCTTGACTGTCTAAATGGACAGACAGTAAGTATTGACCCTAGCTTGACTGTCTATGTAGATTGACAGTAAATATTGACCCTAGCTTGACTGTCTGTGTAGACTGACAGTAAATATTGACCCTAGCTCGACTGTCTACGTGGATTGACAGTAAATATTGACCCTAGCTTGACTGTCTACATCGATTGACAGTAAATATTGACCCTAGCTCGACTCTCTGCATGAATTGACAGTAAATATTGACCCTAGCTTGACTGTCTAAATGGACAGACAGTAAGTATTGACCCTAGCTTGACTGTCTATGTAGATTGACAGTAAATATTGACCCTAGCTTGACTGTCTGTGTAGACTGACAGTAAATATTGACCCTAGCTCGACTGTCTACGTGGATTGACAGTAAATATTGACCCTAGCTCGACTGTCTACGTGGATTGACAGTAAATATTGACCCTAGCTCGACTGTCTGCATGAATTGACAGTAAATATTGACACTAGCTTGACTGTCTACCTAGATTGACAGTAAATATTTACCCTAGCTCGACTGTCTACGTGGATTGACAGTACATATTGACCCTAGCTCGATTCTCTGCATGGATTGTCAGTAAATATTGACCCTAGTTCGACTGTCTACATGGATTGACAGGAAATATTGACCCTAGATCGACTGTCTACATGGATCGACAGTAAATATTGCCCCTTGCTGGACTGTCTACATGCATCGACAGTAAATATTGACCCTAGCTGGACTGTCTACATGGATCGACAGTAAATACTGACACTAGCTCGACTGTCTACATGGATTGACAGTAAATATTGACCCTAGCTCGACTGTCAACATGGATCGACAGTAAATATTGACCCTAGCTCGACTGTCTACATGGATCGACAGTAAATATTGACCCTAGCTCGACTGTCTACATGGATCGACAGTAAATATTGACACTAGCTCGACTGTCTACATGGATCGACAGTAAATATTGACCCTAGCTGGACTGTCTACATGGACCGACAGTAAATATTGACCCTAGCTCGACTGTCTACATGGATTGACAGTAAATATTGACACTAGCTCGACTGTCTACATGGATTGACAGTAAATATTGACCCTAGCTCGATTCTCTGCATGGTTTGACAGTAAATATTGACACTAGCTCGACTGTCTACATGGAATGACAGTAAATATTGACCCTAGATCGACTGTCTACATGGATCGACAGTAACTATTGACCCTAGATCGACTGTCTACATGAATTGACAGTAAATATTGACCCTAGCTCGATTCTCTGCATGGTTTGACAATAAATATTGACCCTAGCTCGATTCTCTGCATGGTTTGACAGTAAATATTGACCCTAGCTCGATTCTCTGCATGGATTGACAGTAAATATTAACCCTAGCTCGATTCTCTGCATGGAATTACAGTAAATATTGACCCTAGTTCGACTGCCTACATGGATTGACAGTAAATATTGACCCTAGCTCGACTCTGCATGGTTTGACAGTAAATATTGACCCTAGCTCTACTGTCTTCACGGATTGACAGTAAATATTGACCCTATCTCTACTGTCTACATGGATTGACAGTAAATATTGACCCTAGCTCGACTGTCTACATGGATCGACAGTAAATTTTGACCCTAGCTCGACTGTCTACATGGATCGACAGTAAATATTGACCCTAGCTGGACTGTCTACATGGATCGACAGTAAATATTGACACTAGCTCGACTGTCTACATGGATTGACAGTAAATATTGACCCTAGCTCGACTGTCTACATGGATCGACAGTAAATATTGACCCTAGCTCGACTGTCTACATGGATTGACAGTAAATATAGACCCTAGCTGGACTGTCTGCATGAATTGACAGTAAATATTGACCCTAGCTCGACTCTGCATGAATTGACAGTAAATATTGTCCCTAGCTCGACTCTGCATGAATTGACAGTAAATATTGACCCTAGCTGGACTGTCTACATGGAATGACAGTAAATATTGACCCTATCTCTACTGTCTTCATGGATCGAGAGTAAATATTGACACTTGCTGGACTGTCTGCAGGGATTGACAGTAAATATTGACCCTATCTCTACTGTCTTCATGGATCGACAGTAAATATTGACCCTAGCTGGACTGTCTGCAAGAACTGACATTAAATATTGACCCTAGCTCGACCTCTCTGCATGAATTGACAGTAAATATTGACCCTAGCTGGACTGTCTACATGGAATGACAGTAAATATTGACCCTATCTCTACTGTCTTCATGGATCGACAGTAAATATTGACACTTGCTGGACTGTCTGCAGGGATTGACAGTAAATATTGACACTAGCTGGACAGTCTGCATGGAATGACAGTAAATATTGACACTAGCTGGACTGTCTGCATGGATTGACAGTAAATATTGACCTAGCTGGACTGACAGTAAATATTGACCCTAGCTGGACTGTCTGCATGGATTGACAGTAAATATTGACCCTAGCTCGACTGTCTACGTGAATTGACAGTAAATATTGACCCTAGCTCGAATCTCTGCATGAATTGACAGTAAATATTGACCCTAGCTGGACTGTCTACATGGAATGACAGTAAATATTGACCCTATCTCTACTGTCTTCATGGATCGACAGTAAATATTGACACTTGCTGGACTGTCTTCAGGGATTGACAGTAAATATTGACACTAGCTGGACAGTCTGCATGGAATGACAGTAAATATTGACCCTAGCTGGACTGACAGTAAATATTGACCCTAGCTGGACTGTCTGCATGGATTGACAGTAAATATTGACCCTAGCTGGACTGTCTCCATGGACTGACAGTAAATATTGACCCTAGATCGACTGTCTACATGGAATGACAGTAAATATTGACACTAGCTCAACTGTCTACATGGATTGACAGTAAATATTGACCCTAGCTCGACTCTCTGCATGAATTGACAGTAAATATTGACTCTAGCTGGACTGTCTACATGGATTGACAGTAAATATTGACCCTAGCTCGACTCTCTGCATGAATTGACAGTAAATATTGACCCTAGCTTGACTGTCTAAATGGATTGACAGTAAATATTGACCCTAGCTCGACTCTTTGCATGAATTGACAGTAAACATTGACCCTAGCTTGACTGTCTAAATGGACAGACAGTAAGTATTGACCCTAGCTTGACTGTCTATGTAGATTGACAGTAAATATTGACCCTAGCTTGACTGTCTGTGTAGACTGACAGTAAATATTGACCCTAGCTCGACTGTCTACGTGGATTGACAGTAAATATTGACCCTAGCTTGACTGTCTACATGGATTGACAGTAAATATTGACCCTAGCTCGACTCTCTGCATGAATTGACAGTAAATATTGACCCTAGCTTGACTGTCTA
Source organism: Cyrtodaria siliqua (assembly GCA_037043455.1). Classification (NCBI taxonomy): domain Eukaryota; kingdom Metazoa; phylum Mollusca; class Bivalvia; order Adapedonta; family Hiatellidae; genus Cyrtodaria; species Cyrtodaria siliqua. Next base: position 167 of record JAWPHD010026023.1, on the reverse strand, counting down.
AATGGACAGACAGTAAGTATTGACCCTAGCTTGACTGTCTATGTAGATTGACAGTAAATATTGACCCTAGCTTGACTGTCTGTGTAGACTGACAGTAAATATTGACCCTAGCTCGACTGTCTACGTGGATTGACAGTAAATATTGACCCTAGCTCGACTGTCTACGT
>JAWPHD010026022.1:0-14482 GCA_037043455.1 Cyrtodaria siliqua | reverse complement strand
TAAGAACTGAATATATATATATGCGTAAGAACTGAATTTATATGTGTAATAACTGAATATATATGCGTAAGAACTGAATATATATGCGTAAGAACGGAATATATATGCGTAAGAACGGAATATATATGTGTAAGAACGGAATATATATGTGTAAGAACGGAATATATATGTGTAAGAACTGAATATATATGTGTAAGAAGTGAATATATATGTGTAAGAACGGAATATATATGTGTAAGAACGGAATATATATGTGTAAGAAGAGAATATATATTTGTAATAACTGAATATATATGTGTAAGAACGGAATATATATGTGTAAGAACGGAATATGTACGTGTAAGAACGGAATATATATGTGTTAGAACGGAATATATATGTGTATATATGTGTAAGAACGGAATATATATGTGTAAGAACTGAATATATATGTGTAAGAAGAGAATATATATTTGTAATAACTGAATATATACGTGTAAGAACGGAATATATATGTGTAAGAACGGAATATGTACGTGTAATAACTGAATATATATGTGTAATAACTGAATATATATGTGTAAGAACTGAATATATATGTGTAAGAACTGAATATATATGTGTAAGAACGGAATATATATGTGTAAGAACGGAATATATATGCGTAACAACGGAATGTATATGCGTAAAACTGAATATATATGCGAAAAAAACGGAATATATATGCGTAAGAACAGAATATATGTGTAAGAACGGAATATATATGTGTAAGAACGGAAAATATATGTGTAAGAACGGAATATATACGTGTAAGAACGGAATATATATGTGTAAGAACGGAATATATATGTGTAAGAACGGAATATATATGTGTAAAAAAGGAATGTATATGTGTAAGAACTGAATATATATGTGTAAGAACTGAATATATATGTGTAAGAACTGAATATATGTGTGTAAGAACTGAATATATATGCGTAAGAACTGAATCTATATATATGCGTAAGAACTAAATTTATATGTGTAATAACTGAATATATATGCGTAAGAACTGAATATATATGCGTAAGAACGGAATATATATGCGTAAGAACGGAATATATATGTGTAAGAATGGAATATATATGTGTAAGAACGGAATATATATGTGTAAGAACTGAATATATATGTGTAAGAAGTGAATATATATGTGTAAGAAGTGAATATATATGTGTAAGAACGGAATATATATGTTTAAGAACGGAATATATATGTGTAAGAACGGAATATATATGTGTAAGAACGGAATATATATGTGTAAGAACTAAATATATATGTGTAAGAACTGAATATATATGCGTAAGAACGGAATATATATGTGTAAGAACGGAATATATATGTGTAAGAACGGAATATATATGTGTAAGAACGGAATATATATGTGTAAGAACGGAATATATATGTGTAAGAACGGAATATATATGTGTAAGAACGGAATATATATGTGTAAGAACTGAATATATATGTGTAAGAAGTGAATATATATGTGTAAGAACTGAATATATATGTGTAAGAACTGAATATATATGTGTCAGAACGGAATATATATGTGTAAGAACGGAATATATATGTGTAAGAACGGAATATATATGTGTAAGAACCAAATATATATGTGTAAGAACTGAATACATATGCTTAAGAACTGAATACATATGCTTAAGAACGGAATATATATGTGTAAGAACGGAATATGTACGTGTAAGAACGGAATATGTACGTGTAAGAACGGAATATATATGTGTAAGAACGGAATATATATGTGTATATATGTGTAAGAACGGAATATATATGTGTAAGAACTGAATATATATGTGTAAGAAGAGAATATATATTTGTAATAACTGAATATATATGTGTAAGAACGGAATATATATGTGTAAGAACGGAATATGTACGTGTAAGAACGGAATATATATGTGTAAGAACGGAATATATATGTGTATATATGTGGAAGAACGGAATTTATATGTTTAAGAACTGAAAATATATGTGTAAGAAATGAATATATATGTGTAGATCTGAATATATATGTGTAAGAACGGAATATATATGTGTTAGAACGGAATATATATGTGTAAGAACTGAATATATATGTGTAAGAACTGAACATTTATGTGTAAGAACTGAATATATATAAGTAAGAACTGAATATAAATGCATAAGAACTGAATATATATGCGTAAGAACTGAATTTATATGTGTAAGAACTGAAAATATATGTGTAAGAACGGAATATATACGTGTAAGAACGGAATGTATATGTGTAAGAACGGAATATATATGTGTAAGAACGGAATATATATGTGTAAAAAAGGAATATATTTGTGTAAGAACTGAATATATATGTGTAAGAACTGAAAATATATGTGTAAGAACTGAATATATATGCGTAAGAACTGAATATATATGAGTAAGAACGGAATATATATGTGTAAAAACGGAATATATATGTGTAAGAACTGAATATATGTGTGTAAGAACTGAATATATATGCGTAAGAACTGAAAATATATATATGCGTAAGAACTGAATTTATATGTGTAATAACTGAATATATATGCGTAAGAACTGAATATATATGCGTAAAAAGTGAATATATATGTGTAAGAACGGAATATATATATGTGTAAGAACGGAATATATATGTGTAAGAACTGAACATATATGTGTAAGAAATGAATATATATGCGTAAGAACTGAATATATATGCGTAAGAACTGAATATATATCTGTTAGAACTATATATATATGTGTAAGAACTGAATATATATGCGTAAGAACTGAATATATATGCGTAAGAACGGAATAAATATGCGTAAGAACGGAATATATACGTGTAAGAACGGAATATATTTGTGTAAGAACGGAATATATATGTTTAAGAACGGAATATATATGTGTAAGAACTGAACATATATGTGTAAGAACTGAACATATATGTGTAAGAAATGAATATATATGCGTAAGATTTGAATATATATGCGTAAGAACGGAATATATATTTGTAGTAACTGAATATATATGCGTAAAACTGAATATATATGCGTCAGAACTGAACATATATGTGTAAGAAATGAATATATATGTGTAAGAACTGAACATATATGCTGAAGAACGGAATATATATGCGTAAGAACGGAATATATATGCGTAAGAACGGAATATATATGTGTAAGAACGGAATATATATGCGTAAGAACGGAATATTTATGTGTAAGAACGAAATGTATATGCGTAAGAACTGAATATATATGTGTAAGAACTGAATATATATGTGTAAGAACTGAATATATATGCGTAAGTACTGAATATATATGCATAAAACTGAATATATATGCGAAAGAACGGAATATATATGCGTAAGAACGGAATATATGTGTAAGAACGGAATATATATGTGTAAGAACGGAATATATATGTGTAAGAACGGAATATGTACGTGTAAGAACGAAATATATATGTGTAAGAACGGAATATATATGTTTAAGAACGGAATATATATGTGTAAGAACGGAATTTATATGTGTAAGAACGGATAATGTACGTGTAAGAACGGAATATATATGTGTAAGAACTGAACATATATGTTTAAGAAATGAATATATATGCGTAAGAACTGAATATATATGCGTAAGAACGGAATATATATGTGTAATAACTGAATATATATGCGTAAAACTGAATATATATGCGTAAGAACTGAACATATATGTGTAAGAAATGAATATATATGTTTAAGAACTGAATATATATGCGTAAGAACGGAATATATATGCGTAAGAACGGAATATATATGCGTAAGAACGGAATATATATGTGTAAGAACGGAATATATATGTGTACGAACGGAATATATATGTGTAAGAACTGAATAGATATGTGTAAGAACTGAATATATATGCGTAACAACGGAATGTATATGCGTAAAACTGAATATATATGCGAAAAAAACGGAATATATATGCGTAAGAACAGAATATATGTGTAAGAACGGAATATATATGTGTAAGAACGGAAAATATATGTGTAACAACTGAATATATACGTGTAAGAACGGAATATATATTTGTAAGAACGGAATATATATGTGTAAGAACGGAATATATATGTGTAAAAACGGAATATATATGTGTAAGAACTGAATATATATGTGTAAGAACTGAATATATATGCGTAAGAACTGAATATATATGTGTAAGAACGGAATATATATGTGTAAAAACGGAATATATATGTGTAAGAACTGAATATATGTGTAAGAACTGAATATATATGTGTAAGAAATGAATATATTTGCGTAAGAACTGAATATATATGTATAAGAACTGAATATATATGCGTAAGAACGGAATATATATGTGTAAGAACGGAATATATATGTGTAAAAACTGAACATATATGTGTAAGAACTGAATATATATGCGTAAGAAGTGAATATATATGTGTAAGAACAGAATATATATGTGTAAGAACGGAATATATATGTGTAAGAACTGAATATATATGTGTACGAACTGAATAGATATGTGTAAGAACTGAATATATATGCGTAACAACGGAATGTATATGCGTAAAACTGAATATATATGCGAAAAAACGGAATATATATGCGTAAGAACAGAATATATGTGTAAGAACGGAATATATATGTGTAAGAACGGAAAATATATGTGTAAGAACGGAATATATACGTGTAAGAACGGAATATATATGTGTTAGAACGGAATATATATGTGTAAGAACGGAATATATATGTGTAAAAACGGAATATATATGTGTAAGAACTGAATATATATGTGTAAGAACTGAATATATATGTATAAGAACTGAATATATATGTGTAAGAACGGAATATATATGTGTAAGAACGGAATATATATGTGTAAGAACGGAATATATATGTGTAAGAACTAAATATATATGTGTAAGAACTGAATATATATGCTTAAGAGCGGAATATATATGTGTAAAAACAGAATATATATGTGTAAGAACGGAATATGTACGTGTAAGAACGGAATATATATGTGTAAGAACGGAATATATATGTGTATATATGTGTAAGAACGGAATATAAATGTGTAAGAACTGAATATACATGTGTAAGAAGAGAATATATATTTGTAATAACTGAATATATATGCGAAAGAACGGAATATATATGCGTAAGAACGGAATATATGTGTAAGAACGGAATATATATGTGTAAGAACGGAATATATATGTGTAAGAACGGAATATGTACGTGTAAGAACGAAATATATATGTGTAAGAACGGAATATATATGTTTAAGAACGGAATATATATGTGTAAGAACGGAATTTATATGTGTAAGAACGGATAATGTACGTGTAAGAACGGAATATATATGTGTAAGAACTGAACATATATGTGTAAGAAATGAATATATATGCGTAAGAACTGAATATATATGCGTAAGAACGGAATATATATGTGTAATAACTGAATATATATGCGTAAAACTGAATATATATGCGTAAGAACTGAACATATATGTGTAAGAAATGAATATATATGTTTAAGAACTGAATATATATGCGTAAGAACGGAATATATATGCGTAAGAACGGAATATATATGCGTAAAAACGGAATATATATGTGTAAGAACGGAATATATATGTGTACGAACGGAATATATATGTGTAAGAACTGAATAGATATGTGTAAGAACTGAATATATATGCGTAACAACGGAATGTATATGCGTAAAACTGAATATATATGCGAAAAAAACGGAATATATATGCGTAAGAACAGAATATATGTGTAAGAACGGAATATATATGTGTAAGAACGGAAAATATATGTGTAACAACTGAATATATACGTGTAAGAACGGAATATATATTTGTAAGAAAGGAATATATATGTGTAAGAACGGAATATATATGTGTAAAAACGGAATATATATGTGTAAGAACTGAATATATATGTGTAAGAACTGAATATATATGCGTAAGAACTGAATATATATGTGTAAGAACGGAATATATATGTGTAAAAACGGAATATATATGTGTAAGAACTGAATATATGTGTAAGAACTGAATATATATGTGTAAGAACTGAATATATTTGCGTAAGAACTGAATATATATGTATAAGAACTGAATATATATGCGTAAGAACGGAATATATATGTGTAAGAACGGAATATATATGTGTAAAAACTGAACATATATGTGTAAGAACTGAATATATATGCGTAAGAAGTGAATATATATGTGTAAGAACAGAATATATATGTGTAAGAACGGAATATATATGTGTAAGAACTGAATATATATGTGTACGAACTGAATAGATATGTGTAAGAACTGAATATATATGCGTAACAACGGAATGTATATGCGTAAAACTGAATATATATGCGAAAAAACGGAATATATATGCGTAAGAACAGAATATATGTGTAAGAACGGAATATATATGTGTAAGAACGGAAAATATATGTGTAAGAACGGAATATATACGTGTAAGAACGGAATATATATGTGTTAGAACGGAATATATATGTGTAAGAACGGAATATATATGTGTAAAAACGGAATATATATGTGTAAGAACTGAATATATATGTGTAAGAACTGAATATATATGTATAAGAACTGAATATATATGTGTAAGAACGGAATATATATGTGTAAGAACGGAATATATATGTGTAAGAACGGAATATATATGTGTAAGAACTAAATATATATGTGTAAGAACTGAATATATATGCTTAAGAACGGAATATATATGTGTAAAAACAGAATATATATGTGTAAGAACGGAATATGTACGTGTAAGAACGGAATATATATGTGTAAGAACGGAATATATATGTGTATATATGTGTAAGAACGGAATATAAATGTGTAAGAACTGAATATACATGTGTAAGAAGAGAATATATATTTGTAATAACTGAATATATATGTGTAAGAACGGAATATATATGTGTAAGAAAGGAATATGTACGTGTAAGAACGGAATATATATGTATAAGAACGGAATATATATGTGTTTATATGTGTAAGAACGGAATATATATGTGTAAGAACTGAATATATATGTGTAAGAAGAGAATATATATTTGTAATAACTGAATATATATGTGTAAGAACGGAATATATATGTGTAAGAAAGGAATATGTACGTGTAATAACTGAATATATATGTGTAAGAACTGAATATATATGTGTAAGAACTGAATATATATGTGTAAGAACTGAATATATATGCGTAAGAACGGAATATATATGCGTAAGAACGGAATATATATGCGTAAGAACGGAATATATATGTGTACGAACGGAATATATATGTGTAAGAACTGAATAGATATGTGTAAGAACTGAATATATATGCGTAACAACGGAATGTATATGCGTAAAACTGAATATATTTGCAAAAAAACGGAATATATATGCGTAAGAACAGAATATATGTGTAAGAACGGAATATATATGTGTAAGAACAGAAAATATATGTGTAAGAACGGAATATATACGTATAAGAACGGAATATATATGTGTAAGAACGGAATATATATGTGAAGGAACGGAATATATATGTGTAAAAACGGAATATATATGTGTAAGAACTGAATATATATGTGTAAGAACGGAATATATATGTGTAAGAACTGAATATATATGCGTAAGAACTGAATATATATGTGTAAGAACTGAATATATATGTGTAAGAACTGAATATATATGCGTAAGAACTGAATATATATTTGTAAGAACGGAATATATATGTGTAAAAACGGAATATATATGTGTAAGAACTGAATATATATGTGTAAGAACTGAATATATATGTGTAAGAACTGAATATATTTGCGTAAGAACTGAATATATATGTATACGAACTGAATATATATGCGTAAGAACGGAATATATATGTGTAAGAACGGAATATATATGTGTAAGAACTGAACATATATGTGTAAGAACTGAATATATATGCTTAAGAACTGAATATATATATATGCGTAAGAACTAAATTTATATGTGTAATAACTGAATATATATGCGTAAGAACTGAATATATATGCGTAAGAACGGAATATATATGCGTAAGAACGGAATATATATGTGTAAGAACGGAATATATATTTGTAAGAACTGAATATATATGTGTAAGATGTGAATATATATGTGTAAGAACTGAATATATATGTGTAAGAACGGAATATATATGTGTAAGAACTGAATATATATGTGTACGAACGGAATATATATGTGTAAGAACTGAATAGATATGTGTAAGAACTGAATATATATGCGTAACAACGGAATGTATATGCGTAAAACTGAATATATATGCGAAAAAACGGAATATATATGCGTAAGAACAGAATATATGTGTAAGAACGGAATATATATGTGTAAGAACGGAAAATATATGTGTAAGAAAGGAATATATACATGTTAGAACGGAATATATATGTGTAAGAACGGAATATATATGTGTAAGAACGGAATATATATGTGTAAAAACGGAATATATATGTGTAAGAACTGAATATATATGTGTAAGAACTGAATATATATGTGTAAGAACTGAATATATATGCGTATGAACTGAATATATATGTGTAAGAACGGAATATATATGTGTAAAAACGGAATATATATGTGTAAGAACTGAATATATATGTGTAATAACTGAATATATATGTGTAAGAACTGAATATATTTGCGTAAGAACTGAATATATATGTATAAGAACTGAATATATATGCGTAAGAACGGAATATATATGTGTAAGAACGGAATATATATGTATAAGAACTGAACATATATGTGTAAGAACTGAATATATATGCGTAAGAACTGAATATATATATATGCGTAAGAACTAAATTTATATGTGTAATAACTGAATATATATGCGTAAGAACTGAATATATATGCGTAAGAACGGAATATATATGTGTAACAACGGAATATATATGTGTAAGAACGGAATATATATGTGTAAGAACGGAATATATATGTGAAAGAACTGAATATATATGTGTAAGAAGTGAATATATATGTGTAAGAACTGAATATATATGTGTAAGAACGGAATATATATGTGTAAGAACGGAATATATATGTTTAAGAACGGTATACATATGTGTAAGAACGGAATATATATGTGTAAGAACGGAATATATATGTGTAAGAACTGAATATATATGTGTAAGAACTAAATATATATGTGTAAGAACTGAATATATATGCGTAAGAACGGAATATATATGTGTAAGAACGGAATATATATGTGTAAGAACGGAATATATATGTGTAAGAACGGAATATATATGTGTGTAAGAACGGAATATATATGTGTAAGAACGGAATATATGTGTGTAAGAACTGAATATATTATGTTTAAGAAGTGAATATATATGTGTAAGAACTGAATATATATGTGTAAGAACTGAATATATATGTGTAAGAACGGAATATATATGTGTAAGAACGGAATAATATATGTGTAAGAACGGAATATATATGTGTAAGAACTAAATATATATGTGTAAGAACTGAATATATATGCTTAAGAACGGAATATATATGTGTAAGAACGGAATATATATGTGTAAGAACGGAATATGTACGTGTAAGAACGGAATATATATGTGTAAGAACGGAATATATATGTGTATATATGTGTTAGAACGGAATATATATGTGTAAGAACTGAATATATATGTGTAAGAAGAGAATATATATTTGTAATAACTGAATATATATGCGTAAGAACTGAATATATATGCGTAAGAACGGAATATATATGCGTAAGAAACGGAATATATTGTGTAAGAACGGAATATATATGTATAAGAACGGAATATATATGTGTAAGAACTGAATATATATGTGTAAGAAGTGAATATATATGTGTAAGAACGGAATATATATATGTGTAAGAAGGGAATATATATGTGTAAGAACTGAACATATATGTGTAAGAAATGAATATATATGCGTAAGAACTGAATATATATGCGTAAGAACTGAATATATATGCGTAAGAACGGAATATATGTGCGTAAGAACGGAATATATACGTGTAAGAACGGAATATATTTGTGTAAGAACGGAATATATATGTTTAAGAACGGAATATATATGTGTAAGAACTGAACATATATGTGTAAGAACTGAACATATATGTGTAAGAAATGAATATATATGCGTAAGAACTGAATATATATGCGTAAGAACTGAACATATATGTGTAAGAACTGAATATATATGTGTAAGAAGAGAATATATATTTGTAATAACTGAATATATATGTGTAAGAACGGAATATATATGTGTAAGAACGGAATATGTACGTAAAAGAACGGAATATATATGTGTAAGAACGGTATATATATGTGTATATATGTGTAAGAACGGAATATATATGTGTAAGAACTGAATATATATGTGTAAGAAGAGAATATATATTTGTAATAACTGAATATATATGTGTAAGAACGGAATATATATGTGTAAGAACGGAATATGTACGTGTAATAACTGAATATATATGTGTAAGAACTCAATATATATGTGTAAGAACTGAATATATATGTTTAAGAACTGAATATATAGGTGTAAGAACGGAATATATATGCTTAAGAACTGAATATATATGCGTAAGAACGAAATATATATGCGTAAGAACGGAATATATATGTGTAAGAACGGAATATATATGTGTAAGAACTGAACATATATGTGTAAGAAACTGAATATATATGCGTAAGAACTGATATATATATATGCGTAAGAACTAATCTATATGTGTAAGAACTGAATATATATGCTTAAGAACGGAAATATATATGCGTAAGAACGGAATATATATGTGTAAGAACGGAATATATATGTGTAAGAACGGAATATATATGTGTAAGAACGGAATATATATGTGTAAGAACGGAATATATATGTGTAAGAAGTGAATATATATGTGTAAGAAGTGAATATATATGTGTTAGAACTGAATATATATGTGTAATAACGGAATATATATGTGTAAGAACGGAATATATATGTGTAAGAAACGGAATATATATGTGTAAGAACGGAATATATATGTGTAAGAACTAAATATATATGTGTAAGAACTGAATATATATGCTTAAGAACGGAATATATATGTGTAAGAACGGAATATATATGTGTAAGAACGGAATATGTACGTGTAAGAACGGAATATATATGTGTAAGAACGGAATATATATGTGTATATTTGTGTAAGAACGGAATATATATGTGTAAGAACTGAATATATATGTGTAAGAAGAGAATATATATTTGTAATAACTGAATATATATGTGTAAGAACGGAATATATATGTGTAAGAACGGAATATGTACGTGTAAGAACGGAATATATATGTGTAAGAACGGAATATATATGTGTATATATGTGTAAGAACGGAATATAAATGTGTAAGAACTGAATATATATGTGTAAGAAGAGAATATATATTTGTAATAACTGAATATATATGTGTAAGAACGGAATATATATGTGTAAGAACGGAATATGTACGTGTAATAACTGAATATATATGTGTAAGGAACTGAATATATATGTGTAAGAACTGAATATATATGTGTAAGAACTGAATATATATGTGTAAGAACGGAATATATATGTGTAAGAACGGAATATATATGTGTAAAAACGGAATATATATGTGTAAGAACTGAATATATATGTGTAAGAACTGAATATATATGTGTAAGAACTGAATAGTCATGCGTAAGAACTGAATATATATGTGTAAGAACGGAATATATATGTGTAAAAACGGAATATATATGTGTAAGAACTGAATATATATGTGTAAGAACTGAATATATATGTGTAAGAACTGAATATATTTGCGTAAGAACTGAATATATATGTATAATGAACTGAATATATATGCGTAAGAACGAAATATATATGTGTAAGAACGGAATATATATGTGTAAGAAACTGAACATATATGTGTAAGAACTGAATATATATGAGTAAGAACTGAATATATATATATGCGTAAGAACTAAATTTATATGTGTAATTACTGAATATATATGCGTAAGAACTGAATATATATGCGTAAGAACGCAATATATATGCGTAAGAACGGAATATATATGTGTAAGAACGGAGTATATATGTGTAAGAACGGAATATATATGTGTAAGAACTGAATATATATGTGTAAGAAGTGAATATATATGTGTAAGAACTGAATATATATGTGTAAGAACGGAATATAATATGTGTAAGAACTGAATATATATGTGTACGAACGGAATATATATGTGTAAGAACTGAATAGATATGTGTAAGAACTGAATATATATGCGTAACAACGGAATGTATATGCGTAAAACTGAATATATATGCGAAAAAAACGGAATATATATGCGTAAGAACAGAATATATGTGTAAGAACGGAATATATATGTGTAAGAACGGAAAATATATGTGTATGAACGGAATATATACGTGTAAGAACGGAATATATATGTGTTAGAACGGAATATATATGTGTAAGAACGGAATATATATGTGTAAAAAAGGAATATATATGTGTAAGATCTGAATATATATGTGTAAGAACTGAATATATATGTGTAAGAACTGAATATATATGCGTAAGAACTGAATATATATGTGTAAGAACGGAATATATATGTGTAAAAAACGGATATATATGTGTAAGAACTGATTATATGTGTGTAAGAACTGAATATATATGCGTAAGAACTGAATATATATATATGCGTAAGAACTAAATTTATATGTGTAATAACTGAATATATATGCGTAAGAACTGAATATATATGCGTAAGAACGGAATATATATGCGTAAGAACGAATATATATGTGTAAGAACGGAATATATATGTTTAAGAACGGAATATATATTGTGTAAGAAACTGAATATGTATGTGTAAGAAGTGTATATATATGTGTAAGAACTGAATATATATGTGTAAGAACGGAATATATATGTGTAAGAACGGAATATATATGTTTAAGAACGGAATATATATGTGTAAGAACGGAATATATATGTGTAAGAACGGAATATATATTGTGTAAGAACGGAATATATATGTGTAAGAACTAAATATATATGTGTAAGAACTGAATATATATGCGTAAAAACGGAATATATATGTGTAAGAACGGAATATATATGTGTAAGAACGGAATATATATGTGTAAGGAACGGGAATATATATGTGTAAGAACGGAATATATATGTGTAAGAACGGATATATATGCGTAAAACTGAATATATATGTGTAAGAAGTGAATATATATGTGTAAGAACTGAATATATATGTGTAAGACTGAATATATATGTGTAAGAACGGATATATATGTGTAAAAACGGAATATATATGTGTAAGAACTAATATATATGTGTAAGAACTGAATACATATGCTTAAGAACTGAATACATATGCGTAAGAACGGAATATATATGTGTAAGAACGGGAATATGTACGTGTTAAGAACGGAATATGTACGTGTAAGAACGGAATATATATGTGTAAGAACGGAATATATATGTGTATATATGTGTAAGAACGGAATATATATGTGTAAGAACTGAATATATATGTGTAAGAAGAGAATATATATTTGTAATAACTGAATATATAATGTGTAAGAACGGAATATATATGGTGTAAGAACTGAATATGTACGTGTAAGACGGAATATTATATGTGTAAGAACGGAATATATATGTGTATATATGTGGAAGAACGGAATTTATATGTTTAAGAACTAAATATATATGTGTAAGAAATGAATTTATAGTGTAAGAACAGAATATATATGTGTAAGAACGGAATAATATGTGTAAGAACGGAATATATATGTGTAAGAACTGAATATCTACGTGAAAGAACGGAAGATAATATGTGTAAGAACTGAACATATATGTGTAAGAAATGAATATATATGAGTAAGAACTGAATATAAAAGCATAAGAACTGAATATATATGCGTAAGAACTGAACATATATGTGTAAGAACTGAATTATATGCGTAAGAACTGAATATATATATATGCGTAAATCTACTAATTTATATGTGTAATAACTGAATATATACTTGCGTAAGGAACTGAATATATATGTGTAAGAACTGAATATATATGTGTGAGAAGACTGAATATATATGCGTAAGAACTGAATAATATATGTGTAAGAACGGAATATATATGTGTAAGAAGGGAATATATATGTGTAAGAACGGAATATATATGTGTAAGAAACTAAATATATATGTGTAAGACTAAAACAGATACATTAGTAAGAACTGAATACCATATGCGTAAGAACGGAATAATAGATGTGTAAGAACGGAATATGTACGTGTAGAACGGAATATGTACGTGTAAGAACGGAATATATATTGTGTAAGAACGGAA
>JAWPHD010026021.1:0-14485 GCA_037043455.1 Cyrtodaria siliqua | reverse complement strand
TGGCAACAGCAAGAACAACAGCAGCAGCAATAACAACAACAACAGCATAATCATCATCATAATCAGTAGGAGCAGAGGAACAACAACAACAACCTGAAAAGCAACAACAACAACGACCTGATCAAAGAACCTAAACAACAGCAACAACAACAACAAAAATACCATAATCATCATTAGCAGCAACAACATCAACAACAACAACAGCAAAATCATCATCAGTAGCAGCAGCAGCATAACAACAGAAGCAAAGTAGCAACAACAGCATAATCATCATTACCAGCAGCAGCAGCAACAACAACTACATGAAAAACAACAACAATAATGACCTGAACAAAGATCCTGAACAAAAGCAACAACCTCAGCATCAGCATTAACAACAACAGCAACAACAACAGCATAATCATCATCATCATTAGCAGCAGCAGCAGAAACTACCTGAAAAACAACAACAGTAATGACCTGAACAAAGATCCTGAACAACAGCAACAAACTCAGCAGCAGTAGCAGCAACAACAACAGCAACAATACCAACATACAACAACAGCATAATCATCATCATCATCATCAGTAGCAGTAGCAGCAGCACAACAACTGGAAAACGAAAACATTTCAAAACAACAAAATAAAACAACAAAAAAAAACAATAACAACAAAACTACAACAACAAAAACCTAAACAAAAAACCTGTAAAATACCAACAGCAGCAGCAGCAGCAGCAATGATGTGACGAACAACAACAATAAAGACTAAACAACAACAGCAGCAGCAACAATAACAACGATGCAAACAACAATAAAGACAACAGCAACAGCAGCAGCAGCAACAACAACAATGATGTGACGAACAACAATAAAGACATGAACAACAATAGCAGCAGCAACAATAACACCGATGCAAACAACAATAAAGACAACAGCAGCAGCAGCAGCAAACAACGATGTGAACAAAAAACAGTAAGAAATGAACATAAATAACGACCTGGAAAACATATCAACAACGACCTGAACAACCATAACATCAGCTGCAAAAATAACAACAAAGATGCGAACAACAACAATAAAGACAACAACAACAGCAGCAACAACAACGCAAACAACAACAACAACAAAGACATGAACAACAACAACAATGACCTGAACTAACCAGAACAACATCAACATAAACATAAACAATAACAGCATCAGCAGCAATAACAACATCATAATCATCATCAGTAGCAGCAGCAGGAACAACAACAACCTGAAAAACAACAACAGCAAAGTAGAAAAAACAACAACAGTATAATCATCATCTTCATCATCATCATCAGTAGTAGTAGCAGCATCCCAATAACCTGAAAAACTGAAACAAAACAATACATAACAAAATAAAACAACAAAAAACAACAACAAAATAAAACAATAACAACAAAACTACAACAACAACAATGATGCAAACAACAACAACAAAAACAATAAAGACAACAGCAACAGCAACAACAACAGCAGCAGCAACAACAACGATGCAAACAAAAACAACTAAGAAATGAACAACAATGACTGGAAAACAGCAACAACAGCAGAGTAGCAACAACAACAATAGCATAATCATCATCATCATCATCATAATCAGTAGGAGCAGCAGGAACAACAACAAACTGAAAAGCAACAACAACAATGATGACCTGATCAAAGAACCTGAACAACAGCAACAACAACAACAGCAGCAACAACAACAGCAAAAATACATAATCATCATCATCATTAGCAGCAACAACATCAACAACAACAGCAAAGTCATCATCAGTAGCAGCAGCAGCACAACAACAGCAGCAGAGTAGCAAAAACATCAAAAGTATAATCATCATCATCAGCAGCAGCAGAGTAGCAACAACAACAACAACATAATCATCATCATTATTAGCAGCAGCATCAGCAGCAGCAGCAACTACCTGAAAAACAAGAACAACAATGACCTGCACAAACATTCTGAACAACAGCGACAATCTCAGCAGCAGCAGCAACAACAGCATAATCATCATCATCATCAGTAGCAGTAGCAGCAGCACAACAACACGAAAAACGAAAACAAAACAACAACAAAACAAAACAATAACAACAAAACTACAACAACAAAACAACAATAAAGACCTGAACAAAGAACCTGAACAACAGCAACAACAACAGCAGCAATATACAAAACCATCATCATCCTTAGCAGCAGCAACAACAACAACAGCAAAATTATCATCAGTAGAAGCAGCAGCAGAGTATGAAAACAACAACAACACCAGCATTACATCATCATCAGCAGCAGCAGAGTAGCAACAACAACAGCATAATACTCCATCATCATTATCAGCAGCAGCAACAACAACTACCTGAACAACAACAACAATAATGACCTGAACAAAGAACCTGAACAACAGCAACAACCTCAGCAGCAGCAGCAGCAGCAGCAGCAACAGCAACAACAACAACAACAGCACAATAATCATCATCATCAGTAGCAGTAGCAGCAGCTCAACAACCTGAAAAACAAAAATAAAACCAAACAACAAATAAAACAAAACAAAACAAACATTAAAACAACAACAAAACAACAACAACAAAGACCTGAACAAAGAACCTGTACAATACCAACAGCAGCAACAACAACAACAGCAGCAACAACAACAATGATGCAAACAACAACATCAACAATAAAGACAACAAAAACAGCAACAACAACAGCAGCAGCAACAACAATGATGCGAACAAAAACAACTATGAAATGAACAGCAACAACGACCTGGAAAACAACAATAACAATGACCTGAACAATGTTAACAGCAAGAACAACAGCAGCAGCAATAACAACAACAACAGCATAATCATCATCATAATCAGTAGGAGCAGAGGAACAACAACAACAACCTGAAAAGCAACAACAACAACGACCTGATCAAAGAACCTGAACAACAGCAACAACAACAACAAAAATACCATAATCATCATTAGCAGCAACAACATCAACAACAACAACAGCAAAATCATCATCAGTAGCAGCAGCAGCATAACAACAGAAGCAAAGTAGCAACAACAGCATAATCATCATTACCAGCAGCAGCAGCAACAACAACTACATGAAAAACAACAACAATAATGACCTGAACAAAGATCCTGAACAAAAGCAACAACCTCAGCATCAGCAGCAACAACAACAGCAACAACAACAGCATAATCATCATCATCATTAGCAGCAGCAGCAGAAACTACCTGAAAAACAACAACAGTAATGACCTGAACAAAGATCCTGAACAACAGCAACAAACTCAGCAGCAGTAGCAGCAACAACAACAGCAACAATACCAACATACAACAACAGCATAATCATCATCATCATCATCAGTAGCAGTAGTAGCAGCACAACAACTGGAAAACGAAAACATTTCAAAACAACAAAATAAAACAACAAAACAAAACAATAACAACATAACTACAACAACAAAAACCTAAACAAAAAACCTGTAAAATACCAACAGCAGCAGCAGCAGCAGCAATGATGTGACGAACAACAACAATAAAGACTAAACAACAACAGCAGCAGCAACAATAACAACGATGCAAACAACAATAAAGACAACAGCAACAGCAGCAGCAGCAACAACAACAATGACCTGAACTAACCAGAACAACATCAACATAAACATAAACAATAACAGCATCAGCAGCAATAACAACATCATAATCATCATCAGTAGCAGCAGCAGGAACAACAACAACCTGAAAAACAACAACAGCAAAGTAGAAAAAACAACAACAGTATAATCATCATCATCTTCATCATCATCATCAGTAGTAGTAGCAGCATCCCAATAACCTGAAAAACTGAAACAAAACAATACATAACAAAATAAAACAACACAAAACAACAACAAAATAAAACAATAACAACAAAACTACAACAACAACAATGATGCAAACAACAACAACAAAAACAATAAAGACAACAGCAACAGCAACAACAACAGCAGCAGCAACAACAACGATGCAAACAAAAACAACTAAGAAATGAACAACAATGACTGGAAAACAACAACAACAGCAGAGTAGCAACAACAACAACAGCATAATCATCATCATAATCAGTAGGAGCAGCAGGAACAACAACAAACTGAAAAACAACAACAACAATGATGACCTGATCAAAGAACCTGAACAACAGCAACAACAACAACAGCAGCAACAACAACAGCAAAAATACATAATCATCATCATCATTAGCAGCAACAACATCAACAACAACAGCAAAGTCATCATCAGTAGCAGCAGCAGCACAACAACAGCAGCAGAGTAGCAAAAACATCAAAAGTATAATCATCAGCAGCAGCAGCAGAGTAGCAACAACAACAACAACAACAACATAATCATCATCATTATTAGCAGCAGCATCAGCAGCAGCAGCAACTACCTGAAAAACAAGAACAACAATGACCTGCACAAAGATCCTGAACAACAGCGACACTCTCAGCAGCAGCAGCAACAACAGCATAATCATCATCATCATCAGTAGCAGTAGCAGCAGCACAACAACACGAAAAACGAAAACAAAACAACAACAAAACAAAACAATAACAACAAAACTACAACAACAAAACAACAATAAAGACCTGAACAAAGAACCTGAACAACATCAACAACAACAGCAGCAATATACAAAACCATCACCATCCTAAGCAGCAGCAACAACAACAACAGCAAAATTATCATCAGTAGAAGCAGCAGCAGAGTATGAAAACAACAACAACACCAGCATTACATCATCATCAGCAGCAGCAGAGTAGCAACAACAACATCATAATACTCCATCATCATTATCAGCAGCAGCAACAACAACCACCTGAACAACAACAACAATAATGACCTGAACAAAGAACCTGAACAACAGCAACAACCTCAGCAGCAACAGCAACAACAACAACAGCACAATAATCATCATCATCAGTAGCAGTAGCAGCAGCTCAACAACCTGAAAAACAAAAATAAAACCAAACAACAAATAAAACAAAACAAAACAAACAATAAAACAACAACAAAACAACAACAACAAAGACCTGAACAAAGAACCTGTACAATACCAACAGCACCAACAACAACAACAACAGCAGCAACAACAACAATGATGCAAACAACAACATCAACAATAAAGACAACAAAAACAGCAACAACAACAGCAGCAGCAACAACAATGATGCGAACAAAAACAACTAAGAAATGAACAGCAACAACGACCTGGAAAACAACAATAACAATGACCTGAACAACCAGAACAATGGCAACAGCAAGAACAACAGCAGCAGCAATAACAACAACAACAGCATAATCATCATCATAATCAGTAGGAGCAGAGGAACAACAACAACAACCTGAAAAGCAACAACAACAACGACCTGATCAAAGAACCTGAACAACAGCAACAACAACAACAAAAATACCATAATCATCATTAGCAGCAACAACATCAACAACAACAACAGCAAAATCATCATCAGTAGCAGCAGCAGCATAACAACAGAAGCAAAGTAGCAACAACAGCATAATCATCATTACCAGCAGCAGCAGCAACAACAACTACATGAAAAACAACAACAATAATGACCTGAACAAAGATCCTGAACAAAAGCAACAACCTCAGCATCAGCAGCAACAACAACAGCAACAACAACAGCATAATCATCATCATCATTAGCAGCAGCAGCAGAAACTACCTGAAAAACAACAACAGTAATGACCTGAACAAAGATCCTGAACAACAGCGACAAACTCAGCAGCAGTAGCAGCAACAACAACAGCAACAATACCAACATACAACAACAGCATAATCATCATCATCAGTAGCAGTAGTAGCAGCACAACAACTGGAAAACGAACATTTCAAAACAACAAAATAAAACAACAAAACAAAACAATAACAACAAAACTACAACAACAAAAACCTAAACAAAAAACCTGTAAAATACCAACAGCAGCAGCAGCAGCAGCAATGATGTGACGAACAACAACAATAAAGACTAAACAACAACAGCAGCAGCAACAATAACAACGATGCAAACAACAATAAAGACAACAGCAACAGCAGCAGCAGCAACAACAACAATGATGTGACGAACAACAATAAAGACATGAACAACAATAGCAGCAGCAACAATAACAACGATGCAAACAACAATAAAGACAACAGCAGCAGCAAACAACGATGTGAACAAAAAAAAGTAAGAAATGAACATAAATAACGACCTGGAAAACATATCAACAACGACCTGAACAACCATAACAACATCAGCTGCAAAAATAACAACAAAGATGCGAACAACAACAATAAAGACAACAACAACAGCAGCAACAACAACGCAAACAACAACAACAACAAAGACATAAACATAAACAATAACAATGACCTGAACTAACCAGAACAACATCAACATAAACATAAACAATAACAGCATCAGCAGCAATAACAACATCATAATCATCATCAGTAGCAGCAGCAGGAACAACAACAACCTGAAAAACAACAACAGCAAAGTAGAAAAAACAACAACAGTATAATCATCATCATCTTCATCATCATCATCAGTAGTAGTAGCAGCATCCCAATAACCTGAAAAACTGAAACAAAACAATACATAACAAAATAAAACAACAAAAAACAACAACAAAATAAAACAATAACAACAAAACTACAACAACAACAATGATGCAAACAACAACAACAAAAACAATAAAGACAACAGCAACAGCAACAACAACAGCAGCAGCAACAACAACGATGCAAACAAAAACAACTAAGAAATGAACAACAATGACTGGAAAACAACAACAACAGCAGAGTAGCAACAACAACAACAGCATAATCATCATCATCATCATCATAATCAGTAGGAGCAGCAGGAACAACAACAAACTGAAAAGCAACAACAACAATGATGACCTGATCAAAGAACCTGAACAACAGCAACAACAACAACAGCAGCAACAACAACAGCAAAAATACATAATCATCATCATCATTAGCAGCAACAACATCAACAACAACAGCAAAGTCATCATCAGTAACAGCAGCAGAGTAGCAAAAACATCAAAAGCATAATCATCATCATCAGCAGCAGCAGAGTAGCAACAACAACAACAACATAATCATCATCATTATTAGCAGCAGCATCAGCAGCATCAGCAACTACCTGAAAAACAAGAACAACAATGACCTGCACAAAGATCCTGAACAACAGCGACAATCTCAGCAGCAGCAGCAACAACAGCATAATCATCATCATCATCAGTAGCAGTAGCAGCAGCACAACAACACGAAAAACGAAAACAAAACAACAACAAAACAAAACAATAACAACAAAACTACAACAACAAAACAACAATAAAGACCTGAACAAAGAACCTGAACAACAGCAACAACAACAACAGCAGCAACAACAACAGCAAAAATACATAATCATCATCATCATTAGCAGCAACAACATCAACAACAACAGCAAAGTCATCATCAGTAGCAGCAGCAGCAAAAACATCAAAAGTATAATCATCATCATCAGCAGCAGCAGAGTAGCAACAACAACAACAACAACAAAATCATCATCATTATTAGCAGCAGCATCAGCAGCAGCAGCAACTACCTGAAAAACAAGAACAACAAAACTACAACAACAAAACAACAATAAAGACCTGAACAAAGAACCTGAACAACAGCAACAACAACAGCAGCAATATACAAAACCATCATCATCCTTAGCAGCAGCAACAACAACAACAGCAAAATTATCATCAGTAGAAGCAGCAGCAGAGTATGAAAACAACAACAACACCAGCATTACATCATCATCAGCAGCAGCAGAGTAGCAACAACAACAGCATAATACTCCATCATCATTATCAGCAGCAGCAACAACAACTACCTGAACAACAACAACAATAATGACCTGAACAAAGAACCTGAACAACAGCAACAACCTCAGCAGCAGCAGCAGCAGCAGCAGCAGCAGCAGCAGCAGCAGCAGCAGCAGCAACAGCAACAACAACAACAGCACAATAATCATCATCATCAGTAGCAGTAGCAGCAGCTCAACAACCTGAAAAACAAAAATAAAAGCAAACAACAAATAAAACAAAACAAAACAAACAATAAAACAACAACAAAACAACAACAACAAAGACCTGAACAAAGAACCTGTACAATACCAACAGCAGCAACAACAACAACAACAGCAGCAACAACAACAATGATGCAAACAACAACATCAACAATAAAGACAACAAAAACAGCAACAACAACAGCAGCAGCAACAACAATGATGCGAACAAAAACAACTAAGACATGAACAGCAACAACAACCTGGAAAACAACAATAACAATGACCTGAACAATAGCAACAGCAAGAACAACAGCAGCAGCAATAACAACAACAACAGCATAATCATCATCATAATCAGTAGGAGCAGAGGAACAACAACAACAACCTGAAAAGCAACAACAACAACGACCTGATCAAAGAACCTGAACAACAGCAACAACAACAACAAAAATACCATAATCATCATTAGCAGCAACAACATCAACAACAGCAACAGCAAAATCATCATCAGTAGCAGCAGCAGCATAACAACAGAAGCAATGTAGCAACAACAGCATAATCATCATTACCAGCAGCAGCAGCAACAACAACTACATGAAAAACAACAACAATAATGACCTGAACAAAGATCCTGAACAAAAGCAACAACCTCAGCATCAGCAGCAACAACAACAGCAACAACAACAGCATAATCATCATCATCATTAGCAGCAGCAGCAGAAACTACCTGAAAAACAACAACAGTAATGACCTGAACAAAGATCCTGAACAACAGCGACAAACTCAGCAGCAGTAGCAGCAACAACAACAGCAACAATACCAACATACAACAACAGCATAATCATCATCATCATCATCAGTAGCAGTAGCAGCAGCACAACAACTGGAAAACGAAAACATTTCAAAACAACAAAATAAAACAACAAAACAAAACAATAACAACAAAACTACAACAACAAAAACCTAAACAAAAAACCTGTAAAATACCAACAGCAGCAGCAGCAGCAGCAATGATGTGACGAACAACAACAATAAAGACTAAACAACAACAGCAGCAGCAACAATAACAACGATGCAAACAACAATAAAGACAACAGCAACAGCAGCAGCAGCAACAACAACAATGATGTGATGAACAACAATAAAGACATGAACAACAATAGCAGCAGCAACAATAACAACGATGCAAACAACAATAAAGACAACAACAGCAGCAGCAGCAAACAACGATGTGAACAAAAAAAAGTAAGAAATGAACATAAATAACGACCTGGAAAACATATCAACAACGACCTGAACAACCATAACATCAGCTGCAAAAATAACAACAAAGATGCGAACAACAACAATAAAGACAACAACAACAGCAGCAACAACAACGCAAACAACAACAACAACAAAGACATGAACAACAACAACAATGACCTGAACTAACCAGAACAACATCAACATAAACATAAACAATAACAGCATCAGCAGCAATAACAACATCATAATCATCATCAGTAGCAGCAGCAGGAACAACAACAACCTGAAAAACAACAACAGCAAAGTAGAAAAAAAAACAACAGTATAATCATCATCATCTTCATCATCATCATCAGTAGTAGTAGCAGCATCCCAATAACCTGAAAAACTGAAACAAAACAATACATAACAAAATAAAACAACAAAAAACAACAACAAATTAAAACAATAACAACAAAACTACAACAACAACAATGATGCAAACAACAACAACAAAAACAATAAAGACAACAGCAACAGCAACAACAACAGCAGCAGCAACAACAACGATGCAAACAAAAACAACTAAGAAATGAACAACAATGACTGGAAAACAACAACAACAGCAGAGTAGCAACAACAACAACAGCATAATCATCATCATCATCATCATCATAATCAGTAGGAGCAGCAGGAACAACAACAAACTGAAAAGCAACAACAACAATGATGACCTGATCAAAGAACCTGAACAACAGCAACAACAACAACAACAGCAAAAATACATAATCATCATCATCATTAGCAGCAACAACATCAACAACAACAGCAAAGTCATCATCAGTAGCAGCAGCAGCACAACAACAGCAGCAGAGTAGCAAAAACATCAAAAGTATAATCATCATCAGCAGCAGCAGAGTAGCAACAACAACAACAACAACATAATCATCATCATTATTAGCAGCAGCATCAGCAGCAGCAGCAACTACCTGAAAAACAAGAACAACAATGACCTGCACAAAGATCCTGAACAACAGCGACAATCTCAGCAGCAGCAGCAACAACAGCATAATCATCATCATCATCAGTAGCAGTAGCAGCAGCACAACAACACGAAAAACAAAAACAAAACAACAACAAAACAAAACAATAACAACAAAACTACAACAACAAAACAACAATAAAGACCTTAACAAAGAACCTGAACAACAGCAACAACAACAGCAGCAATATACAAAACCATCATCATCCTTAGCAGCAGCAACAACA
The DNA here is from genome assembly GCA_037043455.1 of Cyrtodaria siliqua. NCBI lineage: Eukaryota > Metazoa > Mollusca > Bivalvia > Adapedonta > Hiatellidae > Cyrtodaria > Cyrtodaria siliqua. The sequence goes on along the minus strand of JAWPHD010026021.1, from coordinate 3,885 downwards.
ACAACAGCAAAATTATCATCAGTAGAAGCAGAAGCAGAGTTTGAAAACAACAACAACACCAGCATTACATCATCATCAGCAGCAGCAGAGTAGCAACAACAACAGCATAATACTCCATCATCATTATCAGCAGCAGCAACAACAACTACCTGAACAACAACAACAATAATGACCTGAACAAAGAACCTGAACAACAGCAACAACCTCAGCAGCAGCAGCAGCAGCAGCAGCAGCAGCAGCAGCAGCAGCAACAGCAACAACAACAACAACAGCACAATAATCATCATCATCAGTAGCAGTAGCAGCAGCTCAACAACCTGAAAAACAAAAATAAAACCAAACAACAAATAAAACAAAACAAAACAAACATTAAAACAACAACAAAACAACAACAACAAAGACCTGAACAAAGAACCTGTACAATACCAACAGCAGCAACAACAACAACAACAACAACAGCAACAACAACAATGATGCAAACAACAACATCAACAATAAAGACAACAAAAACAGCAACAACAACAGCAGCAGCAACAACAATGATGCGAACAAAAACAACTAAGAAATGAACAGCAACAACGACCTGGAAAACAACAATAACAATGACCTGAACAATGGCAACAGCAAGAACAACAGCAGCAGCAATAACAACAACAACAGCATAATCATCATCATAATCAGTAGGAGCAGAGGAACAACAACAACAACCTGAAAAGCAACAACAACAACGACCTGATCAAAGAACCTGAACAACAGCAACAACAACAACAAAAATACCATAATCATCATTAGCAGCAACAACATCAACAACAACAACAGCAAAATCATCATCAGTAGCAGCAGCAGCATAACAACAGAAGCAAAGTAGCAACAACAGCATAATCATCATTACCAGCAGCAGCAGCAACAACAACTACATGAAAAACAACAACAATAATGACCTGAACAAAGATCCTGAACAAAAGCAACAACCTCAGCATCAGCAGCAACAACAACAGCAACAACAACAGCATAATCATCATCATCATTAGCAGCAGCAGCAGAAACTACCTGAAAAACAACAACAGTAATGACCTGAACAAAGATCCTGAACAACAGCGACAAACTCAGCAGCAGTAGCAGCAACAACAACAGCAACAATACCAACATACAACAACAGCATAATCATCATCATCATCATCAGTAGCAGTAGTAGCAGCACAACAACTGGAAAACGAACATTTCAAAACAACAAAATAAAACAACAAAACAAAACAATAACAAAAAAACTACAACAACAAAAATCTAAACAAAAAACCTGTAAAATACCAACAGCAGCAGCAGCAGCAGCAATGATGTGACGAACAACAACAATAAAGACTAAACAACAACAGCAGCAGCAACAATAACAACGATGCAAACAACAATAAAGACAACAGCAACAGCAGCAGCAGCAACAACAACAATGATGTGACGAACAACAATAAAGACATGAACAACAATAGCAGCAGCAACAATAACAACGATGCAAACAACAATAAAGACAACAGCAGCAGCAAACAACGATGTGAACAAAAAAAAGTAAGAAATGAACAACAATGACTGGAAAACAACAACAACAGCAGAGTTGCAACAACAACAACAGCATAATCATCATCATCATCATCATAATCAGTAGGAGCAGCAGGAACAACAACAAACTGAAAAGCAACAACAACAATGATGACCTGATCAAAGAACCTGAACAACAGCAACAACAACAACAGCAGCAACAACAACAGCAAAAATACATAGTCATCATTATCATTAGCAGCAACAACATCAACAACAACAGCAAAGTCATCATCAGTAGCAGCAGCAGCACAACAACAGCAGCAGAGTAGCAAAAACATCAAAAGTATAATCATCATCATCAGCAGCAGCAGAGTAGCAACAACAACAACAACATAATCATCATCATTATTAGCATCAGCATCAGCAGCATCAGCAACTACCTGAAAAACAAGAACAACAATGACCTGCACAAAGATCCTGAACAACAGCGACAATCTCAGCAGCAGCAGCAACAACAGCATAATCATCATCATCATCAGTAGCAGTAGCAGCAGCACAACAACACGAAAAACGAAAACAAAACAACAACAAAACAAAACAATAACAACAAAACTACAACAACAAAACAACAATAAAGACCTGAACAAAGAACCTGAACAACAGCAACAACAACAGCAGCAATATAAAAATCAATCATCATCCTTAGCAGCAGCAACAACAACAACAGCAAAATTATCATCAGTAGCAGCAGAGTATGAAAACAACAACAACACCAGCATTACATCATCAGCAGCAGCAGCAGAGTAGCAACAACAACAGCATAATACTCCATCATCATTATCAGCAGCATCAACAACAACTACCTGAACAACAACAACAATAATGACCTGAACAAAGAACCTGAACAACAGCAACAACCTCAGCAGCAGCAGCATCAGCAGCAGCAGCAGCAGCAGCAGCAACAGCAACAAAACAACAGCACAATAATCATCATCATCAGTAGCAGTAGCAGCAGCTCAACAACCTGAAAAACAAAAATAAAAAATAAAAACAAATCAAACAAAACAAAACAAACAATAAAACAACAACAAAACAACAACAACAAAGACCTGAACAAAGAACCTGTACAATACCAACAGCAGCAACAACAACAACAGCAGCAGCAACAACAACAATGATGCAAACAACAACATCAACAATAAAGACAACAAAAACAGCAACAACAACAGCAGCAGCAACAACAATGATGCGAACAAAAACAACTAAGAAATGAACAGCAACAACGACCTGGAAAACAACAATAACAATGACCTGAACAACCAGAACAATGGCAACAGCAAGAACAACAGCAGCAGCAATAACAACAACAACAGCATAATCATCATCATAATCAGTAGGAGCAGAGGAACAACAACAACAACCTGAAAAGCAACAACAACAACGACCTGATCAAAGAACCTGAACAACAGCAACAACAACAAAAATACCATAATCATCATTAGCAGCAACAACATCAACAACAACAGCAAAATCATCATCAGTAGCAGCAGCAGCATAACAACAGAAGCAAAGTAGCAACAACAGCATAATCATCATTACCAGCAGCAGCAGCAACAACTACATGAAAAACAACAACAATAATGACCTGAACAAAGATCCTGAACAACAGCAACAACCTCAGCATCAGCAGCAACAACAACAGAAACAACAACAGCATAATCATCAACATCATTAGCAGCAGCAGCAGAAACTACCTGATAAACAACAACAGTAATGACCTGAACAAAGATCCTGAACAACAGCTACAAACTCAGCAGCAGTAGCAGCAACAACAACAGCAACAATACCAACATACAACAACAGCATAATCATCATCAGTAGCAGTAGCAGCAGCACAACAACTGGAAAACGAAAACATTTCAAAACAACAAAATAAAACAACAAAACAAAACAATAACAACAAAACTACAACAACAAAAACCTAAACAAAAAACCTGTAAAATACCAACAGCAGCAGCAGCAGCAGCAGCAATGATGTGACGAACAACAACAATAAAGACAACAGCAACAACAACAGCAGCAACAATAACAACGATGCAAACAACAATAAAGACAACAGCAACAGCAGCAGCAGCAACAACAACAATGATGTGACGAACAACAATAAAGACATGAACAACAATAGCAGCAGCAACAATAACAACGATGCAAACAACAATAAAGACAACAGCAGCAGCAGCAGCAAACAACGATGTGAACAAAAAAAAGTAAGAAATGAACATAAATAACGACCTGGAAAACATATCAACAACGACCTGAACAACCATAATAACATCAGCTGCAAAAATAACA
>JAWPHD010026020.1:0-14487 GCA_037043455.1 Cyrtodaria siliqua | reverse complement strand
GGAAATAATGTGACCTCCATTTTGGCTATTATAGGAATGAAACTTAAAAAGTTGTTCCAGTCAAAAAGAACATACACGTTTTTTGTAAATAAAAAATGTTAAAAAATATTAGATATTAGATGTTAGTTGTAACTTAGACAACATTTATCAGTTAGTTTCTAATTTTGAAACAGATTTTAGTTTCTAAAGATAGTTTGTTTGTTTGTATGGTGTTTTACGTCATTTTCAACACATGTAAGGTTATATATATGACGGTCAAATTTTTTTTTTTGGTGGAGGCAGACCACCCACTTTTCCTGGGTAGAACCAGTACTGTACACCTCCCGCCATTCGTAAGAATCGACACTTCCTAACTAAAGATAGAGCAAGATACCAAGAATGTATAAAATTTACAAGAAATTCAGTAGGTAAACAAACATATGCGTGAGAAATTCGGAATTTTCGGATTGCACCGATAATTGATAACTACCGATAACTGGGTAAACGACCATAAAACTGGAAATAAATGTATTTTTTGTCAGCAGGGACCTCTAACATACTATGAGTGCATTCCGTCTCATTTCCATATTCGAAAGTTATTTCTAATATATGCCCACATATCTTGAGTATCCCCTGAGAAAAAACAACCATTCACTCTTTTTTAAACGCACAAGTTACTATCAATTCTTTTTAATTTTTTCCCCCCATGTCCATTATTTTCTGGAACAGGTTACCGCAAGGTGTTGTCCTGGTTATTGATGTTTGACGAATAACCACATTTACAGCACCACATTGAAAGGGTATGTTGTACTGTCGCTAACAGGACTCTGGTCTGGGTTTTTGGAAGCGTAACATATCACCAAGGCCCCAGGTTGACTATGCTAGTTTGGTATTGAACACACTCAAAATAAAATACACTAACTGAAAATTGTCCGATGGAGAGAAGCTAGGTGGGACATATGTAACTATTCCACTTATGACAGTGTTACCGTAATGCTACTCAAAAGTAACCTAGATGGGAGCTTGGAGAGACAGATGCCAGACATATCCTGTTCTTCAAAATTGTACACAAACTAGTTGAAATTCAAATGCCCCTATATCTTCATCATCCCCTGAGACGGACTGGTCATGCTCATTTACTTTCATATGTCCAAATCCACTCTAGCGTAAATCTCTTCTAACACTTAATTTTTACTGGCAGCTGTATTGCTTTTGTACAACTCCCAGCAATCACCAACACTGTTTTTAGTTTCGTTGTTAGATAGTTTGTCTTATTTTGTTTTATTAAAGTGTAGGGCTACAGTTGAATAATTTTTAAAAATTTATTTATTTTTATGTTTTTTGGTGGGGGGAGGGGGAGATATGTTTGTTTTTAGCTCGACGGATCAGAGATCAGCAGAGCTTATGCCGTGGTGCGGTGTCCGTCGTCCGTCTGTCCGTCCGATTGTCTATCCGTAAACTTTTATTTCTAGCGACTACTCCTCTAAAACTACTGGATGGATATTCATGAAACTTTACAGAAATGTTGCCCATGAAGTTAAGTTGATCCTAGCAAAAAATAATGTTGATGTGAAATCCAAGATGGTCGCCAAAGCTCAAAATAGATTTTTAAAATACAAGTTTGTAGCGACTACTTTTTGAAAACTATAAGTGATATTGATATGGGACTTTTTCTAAAATGATCAGCATGACATGATGTTGGTTCTTGTCAAAAATCGTTTTGATTCGACGTTAAATATGGCTGCCAGTGGCCATCTTTGTTTACATAGATTTATATAGTAAAAACTTGTAGCGACTACTCCTCTGAAACTACTTGGCAGATTTTCATGAAACTTTACAGGAATGTTGCTCTTGATGTCTAAATGATCCTGCAAAATTTCAGGTTGGCCAGAAATTCAAGATGGCCACTACAGCTAAAAATAGATTTGTAGTGACTACTTCTTGAAAACTATAAGTGATATTGATATGGGACTTTTTCTAAAATGATCAGCATGACATGATGTTGATCCTAGTTGAACATTATTTTGATTCGACATTAAACATGGCTGCCAGTGGCCATCTTTGTTTACATAGTTACATAGTAAAAACTTGTAGCGACTACTCTTCTGAAACTAATTGACGGATGTTCATGAAACTTCACAGGAATGTGGCTCTTGATGTCTTATTGATCCCAGATATTTTTTTAGGTCGGCCGGAAATTCAAGATGGCCGCCATGGCTAATAACAGATTTTTAAAAAAAAGTTTGTAGCAACTACTTTTTGAAAACTGTAAGTCATATTGATATGGAACTTTTTCTAAAATGATCAGCATGACATGATCTTGATCCTTGTCGAAAATTATTTTGAATCAACATTAAACATGGGCGCCAGTGGCCATCTTTGTTTACTTAGAGTTTGTATAGTAAAAATTTGTAGAGACTACTCCTCTGAAACTACTTGACGGATTTTCATGAAACTTCACAGGAATGTTGCTCTTGATGTCTAGTTGATCCTAGCACAATTTCAGGTCGGCCAGAAATTCAAGATGGCCACCACTGCTAAACATAGATTTTTAAAAACAAGTTTGTAGCGACTACTTCTTGAAAACTATAAGTGATACTGATATGGAACTTTTTTTGAAATGATCAGCATGACAAGATGTTGATCCTTGTCGAACATTATTTTGATTCGACATTAAACATGGCTGCCAGTGGCAATCTGTGTTTACCTAGAGTTATATAGTAAAAACTTCAACTTGTAGCAACTACTCCTCTGAAACTACTTGACAGATTTTTATGAAACTTCACAGGAATGCTGATCTAGCAGGGTTTGACATTAACGGTTGTCCGCTTGTCCGATGCCATGCAGATTCTATTGGGGAGAAGTTAATTGTCCCAGGTGACCTGTCCGGCAGACAACTAAATTTTATATCAAACAATTAATTTTACATCTTTAAAAATGAAAAATCGGGAGTGAAAAAATGTGTCAAGACATCGTCGAGCACCTTATAAATGATGAATACAAACTCTCTTGTTTTCATTGGTTGAGGCGTGACTTTCGTGTAATTACGAGAAAAACCGACTGAACTAGCTCATTTCCGTACATCATCGGAAATACTGCTCGTAGGCATTTCCAAAGATACAAACGTCGATTCGATGGGTTTGGTTTATTTGCCCCGGCAAAGTACCGCGTAAACCGTAACAAAAATTGGAAATGGATTGATTTTAAACTTATTTTTCTTAAAATTGTATAGTTAAATATAAAAATGTTTTGTAATTAATTGCGTACAAATCGTACAAACTCGCTCATTTTTCGTAGATCATCGGAATAACGAGCAGCATGCTGGTTCTATGGGTTCCGCCATTGTTTATTACACGTGATTGAACCCACATGACCGAAAAGTAGTATCCAAGTTGGTGTTTATTCCTTTCCGATATTATTTTTGAAAAAAAAATGGTTGAGGCAGTTCGGATCGCTGAGTTACGAGTTTTATTTAACCAATCAATTTTACAGTAACTGCCGATCTCATGTCGGACATGTGCGTAGACGGTAGGTGGCGTATTTTAAACCATATGTTCTCACATTATAATAGTCTCGGCCAGCTAGACCGTATCATGCATATGTCTTACTTGCAGATATCGGTCTGGGCAGATTAGGCCAATTAAAGCGCCCACTAGCGATTAGTCCAATTTATTCGTGCGTTTTTTTCACGTACATAAAGTTGACGTTTGCATGACGTCATGTTGTAAATAAACGTACAACGTCAATTGTTGATGCACCAGTTACCATTTTTGACGTCACATGCTGCTTCTCAAAAGTTGAAAGTAAGAAATTATTATGAAATTAATTTAGAAATAAGCGTTTTTGAAAGTCTCGTTGAATCTCTCAAAATCTCGCCAAAATCGCCCAAAACGAGAGGGCGATTTTAAACGTCGTAGTTTCCCCAGGCCCTGGTTCTGGATCCGTGTAGCATAGCGTAACGAAGAAATCAGAAGCGGGCCGGGTGACCGAGGCTAACATTATAAATATTACAGACACCGGCAATGACCTAACTTGACCTTGAAAAATGAATAGTCTTTGTCACCCAGACGTACGCAATCTGCTCATAAAAGGTGGGCCATGAAGGTGGACATGCGGCTGGGTGATCGAGTCTAGAAAATAAACAAAAAAATGTAGTTGTAGATATCTGTTAGTTGAAAACCGCCCAGAAAAATGATAATGATCTTGTGTTTTTTTTATCACTTTAACATGAAGTGCGGGGACATGTAAATTTGGCTGGGGACAAGTCAATTTTTAAAGTTACTTGTCCTATGGTCAAGTGGACAAGTGGCCAAAAATGGACAAGTTATATGGACAAGTGGCCAAAAAAAGTTAATGTCAAACCCTGTCTAGCTATCAAAATCTATCAGTAGAGCTTCAAGGTCATTGACCTCTTGTTTATTGTATGGAATAATGTATTTAATTGGGATGGGGCCGAAATTCGGCTCTAAAATCAACGCAGCTATAGAGGGTTAAATGGTAAAATACAGTACTTTAAAAAGGATGTTGCATGACATTAAGCTGGATTATAATTAAATTTGTTTTTACATATGACAAATCAAAGACTCTCTTGTTTTTCCATTTATCAACAATAAACTTGCCCAGCTTTAAATAGCAAGATTGTAAAACATGTACCATAATATGCTTATATACGGTAAAATAACAATGGAATTGCTCGTTATCTGAGACATAACTAATTGTTAAAAAGCAGACAGCCAATAAAACAATTCAATTACTTACCATAATTATTTCACGGTTCTGGTTACTCTCCAAAACACCGCTACACACAGTCCAGAAATCCAATATAGCCGCCCTTCGTTATGATCATCATTCTGTTAACACCAGCTTAATTGCATCAATTAAATCATTTATCCCTAACTGGACCTAATTAATTCAAACACCATCATCTTTTATCTTATCTCAAACGTCTGCCGACTATCGAAACAATAAACAACATGCCACTAACTTTTAATCCAATTATGCACACATGCGGTCTATCTGTGTGTATTTCACAGCTGTTACAGCTACTGACACTTTATCGATCGATACCGGAGTCGCTTGACTGCATACACAATTTATAGACGTGTAGTAAAGTGTTTTATTGGGAAACTGAAGGGATAGCGCATAAAGATCAAAGGATAGCGGCACAATTAAGGCATAGCGGGACATTCCATTTTGGAATTAAGGCGTAGCGGGTGCGCTATGCTTAAATGGCCTGTGGAAAACCCTGATACCAGTCACTGAGATTATATACAAGCCACTGAGGTTATATACAAGCCACTGAAGTTATATACAAGCCACTGAGGTTATATACAAGCCACTGAGGTTATATACAAACCACTGAGGTTATATACAAGCCACTGAGGTTAAATACAAGCCACTGAGGTTATATACAAGCCACTGAAGTTATATACAAGCCACTGAGGTTATATACAAGCCACTGAGGTTATATACAAGCCACTGAAGTTATATACAAGCCACTGAGGTTATATACAAGCCACTGAGGTTATATACAAGCCACTGAGGTTATATACAAGCCACTGAAGTTATATACAAGCCACTGAGGTTATATACAAGCCATTGAAGTTATATACAAGCCACTGAGGTTATATACAAGCCACTGAGGTTATATACAAGCCACTGAGGTTATACTGAGGTTATATACAAGCCACTGAGGCCTACTTAGGGCTTGAAAATTCCACTCGTCTGCTCGCCATGACGATTGCTCATTGGTGCAGAACGAGTACAAATTCAGATAAATTCTTTAAAAATGTATCAATTTGACCATTCAAATATTACGAAGGACGAGTAACTCGGAAACATATTTTCCTGCCCTGCTATTACATTATGTGGCCTGCCTCTTACAATAAAATAGTTTCCACATACAATAGTAAAATTGCGTAATTTATGTAAGTATGACATAGACTCTTACTACTTTCAGAGTATGAAAAGGGTCCATTAAGTGTGCTACGGCGATGTGTGCATGAGCGACTGAAGGTTGTGGTGGTTATCCGTGCAGCTGTTGCAGTCAGGAGCCACTGTCGGGAATACATAGTGGCATTTGACAAGCACATGAACATGGTAACTGTCATTTTATGGTGATTCACAAAATTGATAAAAATAAATAATAAAAATATTTCTATCTGCTGTCTGTGTACCTGATTTCAACAAATATATATTTAAGTTAGTTTATAAGGGTTTATAAGGGTTCAAAAGTATTGTGTATAAAAAAAAAAGACAAAATATATAAAATATAATTTTTTTTATTTTTTTTCCTACCTGCTTAGTACCTATTCTTGTTTAGCATGTAATAGGAACCACACATATACCTTTATTTGGCCTCATACTTCTGTCTTAGGTTTAGGAAAAGGTTATACAATTAAATATATATACTTTTAAGACTTTGTTTTACATAGGCGTGTGTTCTAAACTACAGTATAACACAAGCACAGTTTCTATTTGGTTTTTGCAGTAACTCCACCCATGGAGCAAAGTTTTGTCTAATTCCCCAGGGTGGGAGTTGGTGGAGGGTGATGGTCTCAAAATCCGGCCAAGTCGATTTCCCGGGAGGTGGTCTTATGGGGCCGATCTAAATCCCACCTGTCGGGACTCACCATCTGTCTAAAGTCCCATATATGCCCCCCCCCCACCAACCCCATCCCCACAACCCCCTCCCCTTGTGGGGCAGAATATTGATAGGTGCATAAGGGTCCTTGGGTAGTTTAGAGCAATTAATCTCTGTAATACCCTTCTTCCTTTACAGAGAGATACAGCATCTTCAGTCAGATTCTTAAAGGGTATGTAGCGACACAGCCAAACCATCTTTATTATTGAGAGTTTTGAAATACTTGAATAAGAGTGGAAGAATTATCAAAATCGGATGATAAACGAAGAAGATATGATCATTTGAAATTTCTGTTAAAATGGATATGGAAGCGGCCATTTTGGGAGCTATGACATCACGGTTCTAAATGACCATATACGGAATATTTATAAATATGAAAATTTGCTGATTTATAGGGAAAAAAATGACATCAACTGTATGAAAAATATGTAATACTTAATGGCAATAATGATTTATATCACCATTAAAAAAAATCATTCATTTGCAGTGCTTTTCTTTGTTTTAAATGATATTTATCAATATTCCATATATGGTAATATGGAACTATGATGTCATAGTTCTAAAAATGGCGGCTTCCATATTCGTTTCAGAACAACCTTTAAATGGTCATATCTTTTTTGTCTATCATCCGATTTTGATAATTCTTTCACCTTTTTCTAAGTTTTTTAGAACTCTCAATAATAGAGTTTGTTTGGCTGTGTCGCTACATTCCCTTTAAAGTGTTTCTGTATGCTTTTAGAAATGACGAAGGTCAAATTAAAGTGTGTTAGATCTGTGATGTTATTTTGGTCTATAATGAATACAATATACATGTACAATTTTAACTTTATTTAAAAAGTGTATGGTTCACTTAAAACAGTCTATTAAATCATTTTAGATTTTTTTTTTGTTTAGAACTTGCCATATCAGAATGTCAAGAGACTCGTTACTGACTGAGTAATGCAAACACTTAAAATATTCCTTTTCTTCAAAACATGGAACTCAATGTGTTCTCAGAACAATCATTTTACCCTTTGCTTCACAATGTCATTTCTAAATAAAACACTTTTTCAGTTTTGAAGAAATGTTATAATGTTTTCGAGTTCATCACTCTATGGTGTGGCTATCTGTGTGTCCAATTAACTTAAATACTTGCAGTGCCATAAAAGCTCGCTTAATAGCTATTAAATCTGATATGACATTCTTTTCTTAGGCCCTTATGGATGTAGACGAGAAGTTCATTCGACCACTTATCAAAGAAAAGGTATCAAATAATGTTATTTTTGCCCTATCGTCTGCAGACAAATACAAGTGTTTTAACTTTTCACCCCTGTAATACATTTAGCTGGGTGGTTAAACATCAGCAGCTGTAGTATTGGTAATACATGTATTGCAGAAGAACTGTGGTAACACTGTAGTATTGGTAATACATGTATCGCAGAAGAACTGTGGTAACACTGTAGTATTGGTAATACATGTATCGCAGAAGAACTGTGGTAACACTGTAGTCTTGGTAATACATGTATCGCAGAAGAACTGTGGTAACACTGTAGTATTGGTAATACATGTATCGCAGAAGAACTGTGGTAACACTCCAGCTGACTAATATGCAGTGCCTTTTCCTAATTTATTTTTTAAATGCTGATTTACCAAACTTCGAAATACGCCGAAAAATGGATTGTCTGGAGAACTGAATATCACTGTATGCCTGGGTGGGTGGGGTAAACAGTTGTTGGTGAGGTGGGTTACAGGAAATAAAACACTTTCTTGTTTAGGCCTTATTGATTCATCAGTGTGTATTATATACTCTGGACAATAACCGAAGTGTCACTGTGTGTATAATATACTCTGGACAGTAACCCAAGTCTTACTGTGTGTATAGTGGAGTGCGTGGTCCAGTGGTAGAGCGCCAAACTCCAGATCGCGAGGTCATGGGTTCGATCATCGCCGCGGCCATGTTATTTATCCTTGAGCAAGATAATTAATCCACATTGCTTAGTACTGGTTCTACCCAGGAAGCCATAGAGAGTGATTAGTCTAAGTTGCTATAACTTGTTTCGCAATCGATGTAAAATAAATATGTTTAAACTAAACTGTGTGTATGATATACTCTGGACAGTAACTCAAGTCTTACTGTGTGTATACTATACTCTGGACAATAACCGAAGTGTCACAGTGTGTGTAATATACCCTGGACAATAACCGAAGTGTCACTGTGCATATAATATACTCTGGACAGTAACCGAAGTGACACTCTGTGTATAATATACTCTGGACAATAACCGAAGTGTCACTGTGTGTGTAATATACTCTGGACAATAACCGAAGTGTCACTGTGTGTGTAATATACCCTGGACAATAACCGAAGTGTCACTGTGTGTGTAATATACCCTGGACAATAACCGAAGTGTCACTGTGTGTGTAATATACTCTGGACAATAACCGAAGTGTCACAGTGTGTGTAATATACCCTGGACAATAACCGAAGTGTCACTGTGCATATAATATACTCTGGACAGTAACCGAAGTGACACTCTGTGTATAATATACTCTGGACAGTAACCGAAGTGACACTCTGTGTATAATATACTCTGGACAATAACCGAAGTGTCACTGTGTGTGTAATATACTCTGGACAATAACCGAAGTGTCACTGTGTGTGTAATATACCCTGGACAATAACCGAAGTGTCACTGTGTGTGTAATATACCCTGGACAATAACCGAAGTGTCACTGTGTGTGTAATATACTCTGGACAATAACCGAAGTGTCACAGTGTGTGTAATATACCCTGGACAATAACCGAAGTGTCACTGTGCATATAATATACTCTGGACAGTAACCGAAGTGACACTCGGTGTATGATATACTCTGGACAATAACCGAAGTGTCACTGTGTGTGTAATATACTCTGGACAATAACCAAAGTGTCACTGTGTGTGTAATATACCCTGGACAATAACCGAAGTGTCACTGTATGTATAATATATTCTGGACAGTAACCCAAGTCTTGCTGTGTTTATAATATACTCTGGACAGTAACCCAAGTCTCACTGTGTGTATAATATACTCTGGACAGTAACCCAAGTCTTCCTGTGTGTATAATATACGCTGGACAATAACCCGTCTTGCTGTGTGTATAATAAACTCTCAACAGTAACCCAAGTCTTACGGTGTGTATAATATACTCTGGACAGTAACCCGAGTCTTACTGTGTGTATAATATACTCTGGACAGTAACCCAAGTCTTACGGTGTGTATAATATACTCTGGACAGTAACCCAAGTCTTACTGTGTGTATAATACACTCTGGACAGTAACCCAAGTCTTACAGTGTGTATAATATACTCTGGACAGTAACCCAAGTCTTATTGTGTGTATAATATACTCTGGACAGTAACCCAAGTCTTACTCTGTGTGTAATATACTCTGGACAGTAACCCAAGTCTTACTGTTCGTATAATATACTCTGAACATTAACCCAAGTCTTGCTGTGCATATAATATACTCTGGACAGTAACCCAAGTCTTGCTGTGTGTATAATATACTCTGGACAGTAACCCATGTCTCACTGTGTGTATAATATACTCTGGACAGTAACCCAAGTCTTCCTGTGTGTATAATATACTCTGGACAATAACCCAAGTCTTGCTGTGTGTATAATAAACTCTCAACAGTAACCCAAGTCTTACGGTGTGTATAATATACTCTGGACAGTAACCCGAGTCTTACTGTGTGTATAATATACTCTGGACAGTAACCCAAGTCTTACGGTGTGTATAATATACTCTGGACAGTAACCCAAGTCTTACTGTGTGTATAATACACTCTGGACAGTAACCCAAGTCTTGCAGTGTGTATAATATACTCTGGACAGTAACCCAAGTCTTATTGTGTGTATAATATACTCTGGACAGTAACCCAAGTCTTACTCTGTGTGTAATATACTCTGGACAGTAACCCAAGTCTTACTGTTCCTATAATATACTCTGAACATTAACCAAAGTCTTGCTGTGCATATAATATACTCTGGACAGTAACCCAAGTCTTATGGTGTGTATAATATACTCTGGACAGTAACCCAAGTCTTACTGTGTGTATAATATACTCTGGACAGTAACCCAAGTCTTTCTGTGTGTATAATATACTCTGGACAGTAACCCAAGTCTTATTGTGTGTATAATATACTCTGGACAGTAACCCAAGTCTTACTCTGTGTGTAATATACTCTGGACAGTAACCCAAGTCTTACTGTTCGTATAATATACTCTGAACATTAACCCAAGTCTTGCTGTGCATATAATATACTCTGGACAGTAACCCAAGTCATATGGTGTGTATAATATACTCTGGACAGTAAACCAAGTCTTACTGTGTGTATAATATACTCTGGACAGTAACCCAAGTCTTTCTGTGTGTATAATATACTCTGGACAGTAACCCAAGTCTTACGGTGTGTATAATATACTCTGGACAGTAACCCAAGTCTTACTGTGTGTATAATACACTCTGGACAGTAACCCAAGTCTTGCGGTGTGTATACTATACTCTGGACAGTAACCCAAGTCTTGCTGTGTGTATAATATACTCTGGACATTAACCCTAGTCTTGATGTGTGTATAATGTACTCTGGAGAGTAACCCAAGTCTTACGGTGTGTATAATATATTCTGGACAGTAACCCAAGTCTTGTGGTGTGTATAATATACTCTGAACAGTAACCCAAGTCTTACGGTGTGTATAATATACTCTGGACAGTAACCAAAGTCTTGCTGTGTGTATAATATACTCTGGACAGTAACCCAAGTCTTGCTGTGCATATAATATACTCTGGACAGTAACCCAAGTCTTGCTGTGTGTATAATATACTCTGGACAGTAACCCATGTCTCACTGTGTGTATAATATACTCTGGACAGTAACCCAAGTCTTCCTGTGTGTATAATATACTCTGGACAATAACCCAAGTCTTGCTGTGTGTATAATAAACTCTCAACAGTAACCCAAGTCTTACGGTGTGTATAATATACTCTGGACAGTAACCCGAGTCTTACTGTGTGTATAATATACTCTGGACAGTAACCCAAGTCTTACGGTGTGTATAATATACTCTGGACAGTAACCCAAGTCTTACTGTGTGTATAATACACTCTGGACACTAACCCAAGTCTTGCAGTGTGTATAATATACTCTGGACAGTAACCCAAGTATTATTGTGTGTATAATATACTCTGGACAGTAACCCAAGTCTTACTCTGTGTGTAATATACTCTGGACAGTAACCAAAGTCTTACTGTTCGTATAATATACTCTGAACATTAACCCAAGTCTTGCTGTGCGTATAATATACTCTGGACAGTAACCCAAGTCTTATGGTGTGTATAATATACTCTGGACAGTAACCCAAGTCTTACTGTGTGTATAATATACTCTGGACAGTAACCCAAGTCTTTCTGTGTGTATAATATACTCTGGACAGTAACCCAAGTCTTACGGTGTGTATAATATACTCTGGACAGTAACCCAAGTCTTACTGTGTGTATAATACACTCTGGACAGTAACCCAAGTCTTGCGGTGTGTATAATATACTCTGGACATTAACCCTAGTCTTGATGTGTGTATAATGTACTCTTGAGAGTAACCCAAGTCTTACGGTGTGTATAATATATTCTGGACAGTAACCCAAGTCTTGTGGTGTGTATAATATACTCTGGACAGTAACCCAAGTCTTACGGTGTGTATAATATACTCTGGACAGTAACCCGAGTCTTACTGTGTGTATAATATACTCTGGACAGTAACCCAAGTCTTACGGTGTGTATAATATACTCTGGACAGTAACCCAAGTCTTACTGTGTGTATAATATACTCTGGACAGTAACCCAAGTCTTGCTGTGTGTATAATATACTCTGGACAGTAACCCATGTCTCACTGTGTGTATAATATACTCTGGACAGTAACCCAAGTCTTCCTGCGTGTATAATATACTCTGGACAATAACCCAAGTCTTGCTGTGTGTATAATAAACTCTCAACAGTAACCCAAGTCTTACGGTGTGTATAATATACTCTGGACAGTAACCCGAGTCTTACTGTGTGTATAATATACTCTGGACAGTAACCCAAGTCTTACGGTGTGTATAATATACTCTGGACAGTAACCCAAGTCTTACTGTGAGTATAATACACTCTGGACAGTAACCCAAGTCTTGCAGTGTGTATAATATACTCTGGACAGTAACCCAAGTCTTATTGTGTGTATAATATACTCTGGACAGTAACCCAAGTCTTACTCTGTGTGTAATATACTCTGGACAGTAACCCAAGTCTTACTGTTCCTATAATATACTCTGAACATTAACCCAAGTCTTGCTGTGCATATAATATACTCTGGACAGTAACCCAAGTCTTATGGTGTGTATAATATACTCTGGACAGTAACCCAAGTCTTACTGTGTGTATAATATACTCTGGACAGTAACCCAAGTCTTTCTGTGTGTATAATATACTCTGGACAGTAACCCAAGTCTTATTGTGTGTATAATATACTCTGGACAGTAACCCAAGTCTTACTCTGTGTGTAATATACTCTGGACAGTAACCCAAGTCTTACTGTTCGTATAATATACTCTGAACATTAACCCAAGTCTTGCTGTGCATATAATATACTCTGGACAGTAACCCAAGTCATATGGTGTGTATAATATACTCTGGACAGTAAACCAAGTCTTACTGTGTGTATAATATACTCTGGACAGTAACCCAAGTCTTTCTGTGTGTATAATATACTCTGGACAGTAACCCAAGTCTTACGGTGTGTGTAATATACTCTGGACAGTAACCCAAGTCTTACTGTTCCTATAATATACTCTGAACATTAACCCAAGTCTTGCTGTGCATATAATATACTCTGGACAGTAACCCAAGTCTTATGGTGTGTATAATATACTCTGGACAGTAACCCAAGTCTTACTGTGTGTATAATATACTCTGGACAGTAACCCAAGTCTTTCTGTGTGTATAATATACTCTGGACAGTAACCCAAGTCTTATTGTGTGTATAATATACTCTGGACAGTAACCCAAGTCTTACTCTGTGTGTAATATACTCTGGACAGTAACCCAAGTCTTACTGTTCGTATAATATACTCTGAACATTAACCCAAGTCTTGCTGTGCATATAATATACTCTGGACAGTAACCCAAGTCATATGGTGTGTATAATATACTCTGGACAGTAAACCAAGTCTTACTGTGTGTATAATATACTCTGGACAGTAACCCAAGTCTTTCTGTGTGTATAATATACTCTGGACAGTAACCCAAGTCTTACGGTGTGTATAATATACTCTGGACAGTAACCCAAGTCTTACTGTGTGTATAATACACTCTGGACAGTAACCCAAGTCTTGCGGTGTGTATACTATACTCTGGACAGTAACCCAAGTCTTGCTGTGTGTATAATATACTCTGGACATTAACCCTAGTCTTGATGTGTGTATAATGTACTCTGGAGAGTAACCCAAGTCTTACGGTGTGTATAATATATTCTGGACAGTAACCCAAGTCTTGTGGTGTGTATAATATACTCTGAACAGTAACCCAAGTCTTACGGTGTGTATAATATACTCTGGACAGTAACCAAAGTCTTGCTGTGTGTATAATATACTCTGGACAGTAACCCAAGTCTTGCTGTGCATATAATATACTCTGGACAGTAACCCAAGTCTTGCTGTGTGTATAATATACTCTGGACAGTAACCCATGTCTCACTGTGTGTATAATATACTCTGGACAGTAACCCAAGTCTTCCTGTGTGTATAATATACTCTGGACAATAACCCAAGTCTTGCTGTGTGTATAATAAACTCTCAACAGTAACCCAAG